>JAYESA010000005.1:13472997-13730497 GCA_036927795.1 Iris macrosiphon | reverse complement strand
TTAGAGGTGTACTTGCTCCAGTCCTGACTGGACATATTTTTTTCAGAGTATCCGGAGGATTGGTGTCCGACATTTTATGGACCTCAGCCTGTCGATGGTGCAGACAGGGACCCTCTAGTTTAGGAGTAATTTCTGGGTTGGTAGCCGGGATCACTAAGACCTCAGTTATTATTTTTATTAGCTTTTAGTATCGGATTTGTCTCCGGTTTTGGATTGAGACCTTGTATTGTATATAATTTTGGATGATGTATTATTATTATTGATATTATGGTTGTTTTAGTACTAGTAGTTGTTTAGACTTTGTAGTTGTTAGCCTTCTGTGTTATCTTATCGTGCTTAGATTCGTGATTGAGTACATTGTGATTATCGTTATGATATTGCTCCTCCGTTTGGAGTTGAGATCTTGACAGGTTTATATATTGATTGCGTGAGATTGTTAGCTAGATAGTAGATCTAGACAGCGTTTTACCGCCGATATTGCGGCGTAGGCTGGACGTACCCATGACTCATGTCCAATTTTTTGGGTGCGGATCGTGACATTGGACTTGAAGACGAGTTGGGATATGCATCTACCGTTAGCCGAATTTGCATACAACGATAGCTTTCAATCCAACATTCAGATGGCGCTGTATGAGGCATTGTATGGGTGGAAGTGCAGATCCCTGATCTGTTGGGATAAAGTTGGCTAAACGGTAAATTCTTGGCCCGGAGCTCGTGGAGAAAAACCGTCCAAAAGATTCGTTTGATTCGGGAACGGCTAAAGGTAGCTCAGATTCATCAGAAGAGCTACTCAGACACGCATCGACGTCCACTTAAATTCCTTGAAGGTGATCGGGTATTTCTCAAAGTTTCGCCCATGCGAGGAGTCACCAGATTTGGAGCAAAGGGAAAGCTAAGTTTGATATTCGTCGGTCCGTTCGAGATACTAAAGAGAGTTGCCTCTGTTGCATATCAGATTGCCCTACTACCGTCACTATCCAAAGTGTACAATATCTTCCATGTTTCACAACTTAGGAAGTACGTGTACGACCCGAGTTATGTGGTAGATCTTGATCAAATGAATCTTAAGGCAGACTTGACATATGTCGAACAACCTGTGCAAATTTTGGATCGTAAGAAAAAGCTGCTTCGAAGTCGTTCGGTTCCTCTTGTGCGCGTGCTTTGGCGAAATCATTCGGTCGAAGAATCCACTTGGGAGTTTGAATCTGAGATGAGGAAAAGGTTCCCTTCATTGTTTTCTAGTGGTAGGTTCTCTTCCTAAGTTTCGTGGACGAAACTTCCAATTAGTTGGTTAGGATGTGGTGCCCCGTTCCCCCTATTCGGGGAGCGCGGCTAAGAAATATAAGACGGTATCGTTCGATCGGGATAGATTGAAACAAGATCTTATCCTCGTTATGTATTAGTTTCTTCGGAATCGATTTCCATATTCAGTGGACCGTGCCCCCAGGATCGACTTAGCGGTAGAGTCAGGAGGGACCTCTCCGCTGCAAGTTTTCTTGCCTCAGTTTTCGATGTCGCTTTGTTGCTTTCGTGCTTTGAGTTGGTTTTCGAATTTGCTTACGTTTTTCTTGAACGGTTTTGATGGATTTTATTATTTTCGTTCGTTGAACTGCACTTCAATTTTGAGATTGGAAAGAGTGGAAGAGGTATTGATCAGCTGTTCGTGGCAATGCAGGTGAACGAGCAGTAGACCACGCGCGAGCGGAGTCCTGAAGCACCTTTTTTCTTCCTCTCCCCAACCAACTTGTGAGTGGCTTATATTCGATTCAGTTGACCCTTCTTCCTAGTATTCACATCTAAAATCTTGTATTCTTGCTTGCCCCGATCAAACGATACCAAGTAATAACTAAAAGATATCAAGATAAAAAGGAATAGACTTGGATTGTGATGCTTGTCAATCAACTTGTGAACGGTTACTTATTTGCATACTTGTTTGCTAGAATGTTCATCATATGCATAAATACAAGTTAGAATGTATACTTCTTCTATAAATTGTGCTATGTATAGAACATGCCTTGTGATGCAACAAATCGATCAGGGAGACTATGCGAAATAAAATCATGCCATGCCACGTGTCTTGTACTCATGTTGCCTCAACTGCATAAATGGTTAACTTATATAGACGGTGTTTGATCATGGACAACTTGTGCACAAGGTCAATGGTTCCTGCGGACGATCGTCGGGGCACTAGCACCGTTTCGATCCAGGCGGAACCCAACGTTTAGTCTCACGTGATTGACGGGATGCTTGCATCGTACCACGTGCTTTCGTTGCATACCATCCTCGTCAATGACTGTTGTCCTTTATGGCATCAAGCCAGTGATCACCACGTATATTTAAACTTGTGCAAGCTAACTTGTGTCTTCATGGCAGGGAAGGATATGGTAAGTATTGTGCAGGTGGTTCAGACGGGCAGGTGAAAGTCACCGAACGGTGGCAAGTTTATTTCAGGAATTTCGGGACGGGAAGGACCTTGAATGTCAGGATTAAATTCTATATATACTGTTTGTTTGTAAAATAAACTAAGGCAAGATAGAAAGACCACAAATAATATGCATGCTTCATTTAAACAACGTGTTGATTGGTATAGTTGGGTTAGCTCACCTTCACTAGTACATTTTGATGTACTGACCCTCGTTGAAACAGGTTTCCCGCACTAAAGAGATCCGGGCGAGGAGCTAAAGTCGTCTTCCCAATCCAGTCCAGCTGTCGGCGCATCCTGATCGTGCCATATTTTGAAGCATTTTGAAGCAAGGAGCTAGCAACCCAAACTCAATACAGCTCTGTGGAAAAGCCATCATCCCGCCTGGAGGTCTTTATATTTTAAAGTTCTAGTAAAGGGATGTAATGTACAGGACAACTATCTCATTTTGTGTCAACAATTTGTAAGCCCGTGCGACAACCTTCTGACTCGTCCCGGGGGACGACTATCGATTCCACAGAATCAGAGCGTAACAATATATGATAGTCGCTAGAAGAATCACCCCTTGCATGCTAATAAAGAATTCAATACATCTAGATAAGGGAATAATCTCATCTGATGTATCTTTGCATAGAACATGGAAGTAGATCAGTCGAACGGAATGGTAGGCTCGCTTTACTGTTCTCATAATTTCACCTTGTAATGATGCTTTTGTTCCTTATATGTTCTTGAAGTACATTGCTCCTTATGTCTTGAAATGCTCATCACACATATTCGGGTTAACTTATTTGTGGCAGAAGATTATCAAAATAGTCGTTCCTAACTAAACAATAGAAACATGGAAAGTCTTCGGGACCGTTGGGTCGCCAAGGCAACTCCCAAAATGGGAACTGCAATAAGTAGTAAGACGGCAGCGTAAATAATGCATGAAATGGAACACAACAGATCTTGAGATCTTTGAACGAGTGAAATGAATAATCACGGTGTCAAGTAGATATGTTCATTCAAGGTCTTAAAATATAGCATATAATAAACAGCTTAGTGTTGATCGTCAATGGTCATGGATAACCTGTGCACATGCTTCAGGTTCCTGCGGACGGTACGCTGGTCACACCGGGGCCGATCCGAACCGGTCAGGAATATTTCAGATAGTCATTGCTTCCGATGGGAAGGCGTGTAGCGAGGCTCGCTACCTGTGTTGTATTCCATTCCCGTGCCGAGACTATACCTTGTCCATGGTGGCTCGTCATGTCATAAGATCAAGTTTTTCTTTAGTAGATTGCATACGTGGCGGCAACCCGCATATGGGCTCGTTAGGATCTTGTGAGAAGTATCAGATATAAAGTAACTTGAAGTTTGAAAAACATTTGAGTAGTCTGAGTAAAACATGTCTATACAAGTATAGCATGCCAGTGTAAAATGAGTATAAGACATCTGAGTAATCTGCACAACCTGAGTCACAAAATGATAAGAGTATTGTAACCTGTGTATATCGTGCACTTGATTTAGAAATACGCTCGTAGCATACATGTGTTCGTTATGCGATCTTGGGATTTTTATATATATCCATATTCGTGCTGGGTTTAACTTGGTTTTATACGTGGACAGGGAAGGACAAATGGTAAGTTGGTAAGTATCGCCGTGTTTCTTGTGTATCGCACGGCGTACTGCCATACGAGATAGGCTTTGTATCGTATGCATGAAATTGATCTTAAGGCAAGAATAGAAAGATAACTTAATAGTTGGTGCACGAAACTAATATTAACGTGTTGGATTTGTCGAGCGGGCGAGAAGTCTCCCCACCAATGCATTCATGTACTGATAACCCACCAGATTGCTTGCAGGGTGCGGGAGAACCTCGTTTGGTGCGGATGCCTCCTTCGTGCGCACTAAGGCGTGGAGTTCACTCTGAAGCCTTGGAGTATTGCGTCCGGAACTGAAGCACATATACAGGACATAATGTGAGAACATCGCCTATGTATCATCCTAAGTTGTAAGCCGTTTGGCGCGTCTTTATTCTTAGAGAGAGAGAGCTTGAGCGACTTGTAATCTCGGCCTAGCGTCGCTTGTAACCTTATTCAATATCAATAAAGAGATATTTGTATTCATACTTGTGTTTATTCTATGTTTCTGCTATATCGACTTGGTGAACTAGTTATCAATGACCGTTTCAGTATTTGCCTTGCGCGGACGCAACTCCAGGCTCATGCGGCATCACGTCCCGATGGAAATGATCATCCCGCAGGAGCGCTGGCGCGGTGATTCGTGCCTAGCGGGGACGGTCGATTCCAGCGGAAGATCGGGGCATGACAGTATGCACTTTTTTCAAGTGCAATATCTTCGTCTTCTATGACATCCCGTGTGAAGTGGTAGCGAGCATCAATATGCTTGGTCTTTGCAAGATGGACTTATTTCTTTGCCAAATGGATAGCACCCATGCTGTCACAATGCACATCAACTACATCATGCTTCACCCCAAGTCATTAATCAAGTCGCGAAGCAATAGGCCCTCTTTCACTGCCTCTCAATGCCATATACTCTGCTTCCGTAGTCGACAAGGCAACCATATCCTGCAACATAGACCTCCAACTGACTGGCGCACCATGTAGAATTAACAAACCCGTATCCAGTAGTTGACCTACGCCTATCCAGATTGCCAACATAGTCCGAATCCATATATCCACTAATCTGACTAAAGCCTTCACCAAAGTGTAATCCTACGTCAATGGTGTCCTTCAAGTACCTGAATATCCACTTCACATCCTCTCAGTGCTTCTTTCCTGGATTAGCCATAAAATGACTAACCACACTTACGGTCTGTGCAATGTCTGGTCGAGTGTACACCATATGATACATCAAGCTGCCAACTGCACTCGCATATGAAACTCGAGCCATGTGCTCCTTCTCCTCATTTGTAGTAGGGGATAACTTGGCTGAAAGCCTAAAATGACCAGCCAAGGGAGTAGAAACAGACTTTGCATATTCCATACCAAAACGAGCAATGATCTTCTCAATATAGGACTTCTGAGACAAAGACAATCTTCGTTTCTTCCTCTCCCTTTTAATCTCCATCCCCAAAATTTTCTTGGCTCCACCCAAGTCCTTTATCTCAAATTTCGAGCTAAGTTGAGATTTCAGTTTATCTATCTCTACCATGCTTTTTGAAGCAATAAGCATATCATCCACATAAAGCAATAGATAGATATAACCTCTACCACGAAGTTTATGAAAGTAAACACAACAATCATACTTACTTCGAGTTAAATCATGGCATGTCATGAAGGTGTAGAACCGCTTGTACCACTATCGAGAAGATTGCTTCAATCCATATAATAAATTTTTCAACAAACACACATAATTTTTCTTACCAACCATCATGAAGCCTTCCGGTTGACAAAGCTAATCTTCTTCAAAGATATGATCAAATATATTAGTCAATCTCCTTCAAAGATATGACAAATATATTTTCCTTCAGAATACTAATTTATTTTGTATCACACAAAATAGCCAAAATTTATGATAAAGACTTTGTTATACTTTCATTTTTCTTTCCTATAAGAGAATGTGATATTCACATATGGATTTCTATTCTTTAATACAAGTTTGAACCTCTATTCTAGAACGTGTAAATCTTAAACATAAATTTATCATAACATTTTTATCATATTCAGATAATTCAATATATATTTTGATACCACATTATCCATAAGCAACGAGATAATCTATATGAGATAACGAAGTATGATAAAAAATATATATGTAGAAATTCTAAGAAGCATAAATGAGCTATGTTCTTACACCAGTGTAAGAGAAAAAATTATTGTATTTGAATGCTGGGGTACAAAATAATTGCTCGTTGTACTATATTGACTAACACAATATTTGTTGTCAATATTTTTGTTAAGAAAATTTATAGATTATAAACTACCTATTATTATAGGCAAAATATCACTATAACATTTGTAGACGAAATAATTGTTAGATTTTTGATTAGATAGTAATATGAACTGGTTTTCTTGTTTAGTCCCACATTGGAAGCGAGGAGAATTTTAGATAACTTTGGAGATAAAATTTGCTAAATGGTTTGGGCCTTAAAATAAATAATGTAGGAGGAACAAATTTTGTGTTGTTATAATATATAAAATATTTTGTGGGTTTCCTCCAAATGAAGGAACTTTCGTGAAAATTTATAATTTTTCACGAAGCGTAAAAGAAGAAGAAGAAGAAGAAGAAGAAGAAGAAGGATGAAAGTAACTTTTGTAAATTTTTTTAAAATATTTTACTAAATAAATTCTTTTATTTTTGTTTCTTAAATATATTTTTAAGATGAAAGTAATAGTACCTTTTTTTTAAATTATTTTTAGAACCAAATTGTAGAAAACCATCCAAACTAACGCTAACTCTTTCTTACATTACAGTATTTTAGTGGAGTTCTAGCAATTCTAATATAGGGGTGAGCATTATTCGATTTTGGACCTAAAATCGAATCGAATCGGATAAGAGATTCGGCTCGATTTTAAAAAAATCGATTCGATTTCGGTTTTGAAAATACTAAATTTTTTATTCGGTTTCGATTTCGATCCAAAGTCGAAAATCGAATAAGAAAATTTAGTATATATATATATATATATATATATATATATATATATATATATACTAAATATGTCTAGGTATATTTAGTCACTATATATATTAAAAAAAGCACAAATAAACCGAAAAATTGAAAAAATAGAAAATTGAACCGATTTAATTCGGTTCTATTTTGTTCAGTTATGAGACATTTCGATTTGATTTCGGTTTTGCTTATTCGATTTTCGGTCTAATTTAATTTTTAATTATTCGATTTGATTGGAACATAATTAACCGAATATTCACCCTATTCTGATCAAACTCCAAAGGGAAATAATATTTTGGAAGTATCTTCTATGATGTTTTTAGTTGTTTTTAAAATGTAAAAGGGCATATAGGTAAAAGCATAGCTTTTTCCAAATGCTATGATTGCTTCCCATTCTTTCTTCACCGCTTTACCATTATTCAGTCCACTGTATTTAATGAGCGCCCATAGTAAGCTATCTCCTCTCTCCTTTCCTTTCTTCCACAGCGCGCTCTCTCTCTCTCTCTCCCCCCAAATTAGGGTTTCTTCTTTTAGAAGTATTTCTCTATTTCTTCATCTCGAAGAAATCGCCGATTTCTTTCAAAATTCTTGGTTTGATTGAAATAGTATTATACTGATTTATTCTCGATCGGTCGATTGGAAGTTTCAGGTATTGATAAATTTGCCATATTTTGTCAATTTATTTGTTTGTTTGGCATTATCGATTGCTTGATCTGGTGTTGAAAGTTGCTTGATGTTGGTGGATTGGTTACGTTAAGATCTATGCCTCACGGACACAATATTGACACGGCGACACGGACAATGGACCGACTTTGGAGTGTCATAGTGTGTTCTGTAATTATCTGTGTCGTGTCCGATATGACACGGACACGACACCTCTTTTGTTGGTGGGGTTGATGCCTCCTAGATTTTGTTTGTGTGCTTGGGACTTTGTTTTATGGTTTTATCTGTGAAATTATCTAAAAATAGAGGGTGCTTAAAGAAATACTAATCTTTTTATATGTAAAGACGGGATCTTTATATGATGAAGGGCACAAATTTTGATTAGTGGATAAAGTTCAAATTATTGATTTCTCTGTATCCTTGATCATCTAGGTTTGATCATGGCAAGGGAAATTTTTAAGGTTCTTGTCAACAATCAGTGATTGAAAAAAAGAAGGCCCGACAATATAATTGAACTCGTTAGTTATCAATATTTTTACTAGTCATGGCTATCATGCAACTTTGCATAGGTGAAATGAGCATTTACTTTCTAACAGAACTGCCGGGTATGTTGATCGCGCACGAATATGACATGCGACCTGATGATACGGACCCGGCCCCATATTGGCGTGTGCTAGACTCCTATTATATTTTGACTTTCTGTATTGCGCTCAATATGTGTCCAGCACAAACATGGCACGAGCATGGAAATCATTTTTGAGACCGTGTCATAGATTGCCGTAGAGTAATTTGTGAAATATGTCTGTAGTTATTAGATTTGTTCTTCTGGGTAAGTTTCTTCCTTTTGTAGTCACTCCTCTACGTTCAACTTGTAGCTATCACCCAAAAATTTATCTAGGAAAAATGTATTTTTACATCCAATCCTTGTTCATTACTCGATTGAGGCTCGGTGTAGAACAAAGAAGACAGCTACTTCATTATCTTGTACATTAACATCATTAGCTACACGATTGGTGTTTTAGTGCAGTTTCACATTGCCATCTTACTATTTATGGCCTATAATGCAAATTATAATTTAAAACGTAGGGGTAAGTGCATAATATTTCCATGTTCTATTGAAACAATATTATTATTGTCTAGTCTCCTCTTAGAAGAAGTGTTGTATGATTCCATGCATAATAATTACTTAGGCTTTTCTGCTTCTTGCCTTGGAAGTACTTGGGTATTTGTATGATTCCAAAAGTTGAAGATAGCATTATTTTTTTTTTTGTTGCATTGACACGGTCACATGGAGAAATGGTGCCGTGTCCGTACCCATGCCTGTGTCCATATTCGTGCAACATGGGGGACTACATTTGTACTGTTTTGAAAATTTACATATCACGTATCTGTATCATGTCCTACTATCCATATCTATGTTCGTATGCATGTAGCATAGACTATATGAAGGCACTACTCATCTTATTCTTCATTTCTCTGTATTTCCTTATGAAAGTGATGCTTGTTTTTATTTATTATTTGCTTTCTCATGTTCATTAACTTGAAGTTTAATTCGGAATAATTTGTTCTTCGCATGTGCTCTGGTGAAATCATACATTTTGTTATTCATGTTTATCTGTACAAAGTGCACATGCTAGATTTTGCCTAACCTATCTTCAATCACTTATATTTGAGTTTCTTTTGCTATTTTGTTGTTTCTTCAAAGAGTCAGAATGGGAACTCTACATGGACCAGTGATCTGCCGTCCTGTTGTTAACACTAGGAATGGTGGTAGGATGCTTGTGAACACATCTTTTGCAGCAAAGGGAGCAATTCTTAGAAGTGGATTTCGAGGCTCTAAAGTCTTTATAAGATTGGGTCCTTTGTTCTCTCATCCACGTGAAAGAAGAAGCTTGTCCGTTAATTGTAGTTTCAGTTCGTCTTCTGATGGCAATGGCAGCATGGCTGAAAATTTTAGCGAGAGTGATGGCGATTATGTAAATTCCAGTGTGATTGAAGCTGGTATGATACAGTCCACTGACCTCTTCTGCATTTGTCATTTCTTTGCTCGTCCAGACTGGAAGAATTCTTTTTTCTTCATATAATATTCTTAAAAGTTATTTGAAAAAGGGACAGCCTCCCTCACCCCCACACCAGCCTGAGAATAAATCATAACATTTTCTGATGTAACATATCTTAGCTATCAAAATATCAGTATTGTATTTGTTGGAGAGAGTAGGACTTAGCTTTGGTTACTTTATACATATAGATTCATTCTACAACTGAAGAAGTTGTTTGTATTCCTTTGTAACTTTCTTGTGATTATCACTCTTTATTTCATTCTGAATGAATATTTGTGACAAGTGTTTGTGTTGTGGCTGAAATTCCCATGTAGTTGAGGTGGAAAGTGGGTCAGACGGTTTCATGATAAAAATGCGTGATGGTAAAAGTTTAAAATGTGTCCACAACAACCCCCAAGGAGGGAACTTGCCTGATTATGCTCCCCATCCTGCAATTGTGCTGAAGATGGAAGATGGCAGTGAATTACTTCTTCCTATCATTGTCTGTATGTAATTTACCAGTTACCAAGTTCATATATTTGTGGAAAATTATTCTATTTCCATGAATAATTTCATTTTTCTTTTGCCTTTTCTTTTCTGTAGTGGAGATGCAGACTATTTTGCTAATGGCTGCTGTTCGCAATGTTCAAATTGTAATCCCCTGTGCCCTCTTTATTCTTTTCTGAGTTGTAAAGATGATTCATAATTGTGGGTTTTGATTGTGATACTATTGGTTTTGATTGCATTACTTGCTGAATGTTTTGTTGATACTTGCTTAGAAAGTGGTCTGACGATCATTTCTTTTTCGGCAGGCTAGGCCAACTATGTACCAGGTTGTAAAAGATATGATTGATAAAATGGGATATCAGGTGAATAGAAGTTAGTATTTACAATTTTATCTATAATTATGTTGGATTCTTGGAACATGACAGATCATTGTAGTATCATTGGCTAGTTTACAAATGCTTGAAGCACACACTGCCTGCTTCATCTACCACATAGTATCTGCCGAAGCTTCAATTTATGTGATATATTGAACGGTGCCTTTCTGTCGTAGGTAAAACTTGTGCGTGTCACCAAAAGAGTGCATGAGGCATATTTTGCTCAGCTGTACCTTACAAAGGTAACATCAGTACTTTAAACTTCGTTACACAGATAACTGTATATCGGGTTTTGAGACGTTGCTGGTATATGCAGGTTGGAAATGAAAAAGAATGTATTGGCTTTGATCTTCGGCCCTCAGATGCAATAAATATGGCAGTTAGATGCAAGGTATGATCTCTCTGACCATTTTAATTCAAAATGACATAGTCATTGCATCGGGAACATGAATTTGAATGCAAATAGATGGTTGTTGGCGTGTAAGTTATACAAATTAATCTTTTGGTACTATAGCCTCTGTAAGGAATTGTCTTTGAAATGTATGATGGAGGTGGCTGATAACCATAAAATCATGCTTGTGTAGTTCATCTAGCACTTGCTTTTGTTGATCTCATTCAGATATCTGATAGTAGGTACAACTAGTTCGGAAGCATGACCATTCATTAGAGGTTTCTATGCAAATCATTTTGGTTGTGCCTTTATGTACTCGAATGAAGAGAATGATAGGATATGGTGTAAGTGGTGTAATAAATGTCACTGTAAGTGGTGTTGCGGCCATTTTTGCCGTAACAAATGCCAAGGTAGTTGGAAGGATTGTTGTGACATTTGTTACACCAATTCCACCGGTTACATCCAACCAACCATTAGAAATGGTGTAAATGGTGCAATTAATGTTGCATGTAACTCCATTTACAACCAACCAAACACCCCCTAAGATGGTCTGTTGTTTGATAGTAGTTTTATGCAGATCATTTGATAACTTTATGGATTAATAGCTACATGGCAATGAGGGAAATGAGGGTGTCGTCTAACACCACAACGACGACGACGATAAGGTTTGATGTTTGCATCATGGAGGATGCAAGTTCGAGTCATGGAAACAACCTCTCCATATATATGGGAGTTGGGTTGCGTACATCTTGAGTTTCGACCCTCCCCAGACCCTGCATAAGCAGGGGCCTCAAGGCACCGGGACACCTTTTTTTTATTCATAGCTACATGGTAATTTACTACTTGGCAAAGCAGCAAGGAATTTTATGCAAAAAACCTGAATATTGACGATTAGAAAACAAAGGTAACAAACACAAGTTGACTATTAAAGTTCCTTGTATTTGTTGCTTGGTTAGCTATACCATTTACTTATCAGAGGGATGTCGCTTCAATGGGGCTTCTTGTTGCATAGTCCCTCGAGTAAGGTTGAACAAATTACTAGACTTCGGTTTCAAATGACAATGGAAATTTGCCTAATTCAAAACCTTTTGTACTTGTAAGTTATAATTTATAACAAGTTAAATGTTAGCTTCAATCACGACGTCGTGAGACATGTGATGTGCCTAACATTTGATGTTTCTTCAGGGGTCAAAGTTTTAGTATTCTCTTTCTTTATTCGGGGAACTGGTTATACTTCTTTTGTTTTAATACAATTCTCATAGTTGAGGGCTAACTTTGAATCCTTGTTTCAGTACTTATTGCTTTTGTCGTTGTATGAGTCTCAAGGCACATCATGTATTTGTTTGTTAGAACTTGAATCAATATTGATGTATATGTCTTTGCATCCTAAATGTTGGTTCAACCAATCTAAACAGGTGCCGATACAAGTAAACAAGCATCTTGCATATAGTGACGGTATGAAAGTTGTTCAGCCTTCAAAGGTTGCAGTACACTCCCCTTTTTCAGATGGGTTATTGTTTACAGAACTTGACAGGTAGGATTCCATGGACACAGCGATGTATTAAATTCAAAATAGGAAAATTGTTTTTATTCTGCTTTAAGATTTACACTTGGTTAATTGTTATCCATGCTTTCCACCTGTTTCTACTAGCCTGGGCTTTTTAATCAGTTTTTGCTGAAAGGCAGATTTTGACAATTTCTTGCTAAATTTCATCTTGTTTATTGATCTCAAATCAACATTTTGATGTTTTATATGCTCCCTGAACTGTCTCATTAAACAGTCAAATCTGCCCATGTTCTTTCTTTTCTCTTTATTCATGAAAGGTGATGTCTCTTGGTTGAACTGCTCTGTACTTATTTTAAGTTTTCATATCAACAGGCCTGATGGCAACCCTTGCTTGGAAAGCATAGAGTTTGACTTAGTCCGGAATATGTTGATTGCTGCTGTTGAGGAACGATACAAGGATGCTGGTATGGTATTATCTTTAATGTCTATATTTACTCCAATATGACAATTATACAGATACTCTACTTCACTCTTGGAAGTAGTTACGATCTTTGCTTAAATGTAATCCAACAGTTTATGTAATGAACGGAATGTTAATTCAAATTGTAAGATGCCACATTGCTTGATGCCACTGTTAAGGCGTAACACTTGCATCCTGCAATGTGCGTATTCGCATGTCAATCTCTGAAACAGCCTCCCCAAAAAAGGGGGTAAAGTTGCATACATCTTGAAACCACCCAGACCCTAAGGGGGAGATCCATAGCCCCAGGACACCATTGTTGGGGAACTATTCTTATCAATATACCCTACCCTTGTTGGGGAAATATTCTTCTCAAGATGCCCGTACCCGTCTCATGGATATTATACCCGCATCTGAATGTATCATATCCTTTTTATCCCTTTTTATCGTTAGGGTGGAATATTTTTCAATTTTCATGGTAGGAGTTTTACAAAGGCGACCAATGACTTGAGCCTACTACAAAAATAAATTATAAAAAGGAAAACTGTAGTATAAAATCAAATGATCTGAACCACTATTGTTGGTGCCATTGTTTGGGAGGAAGAGCTGGAAGATTTTTCACTTTATACCCTTGTGCACTTCGCAAACCCAAACTATTTTTTTGCCAGTTGTATACTGTCAAGTTTTCCATGTTCTGCAGTTAAACTACCTTTTAATCGGACTTTCCTCGCCTATCCCAACTCTTATCTTCATCATCGACAGCACAAAGCCTAATGTTAAGCTTATATTTTGATGCAGCACAATGGAAAGACAAGCTGAAGCAGCTCCGGGCCAAAAGAAAGAACTGGGCATGACACATCCTGAAATGTTCTGCTCTCCATTCATTTCAACAGTTGTGAAGACCTGCAGTGCTTGTTCTTTCAATTGCCTGTGGTTTCAGTCAAGAAGATGTACATAAAGCTACTGCCTGGAAACGGTACACATTTCCGTACAGCCTGCAGTGGCTAGTATAAATATATATGCAGTCTTAAGTATCTAATGTTGTCTATAATTATGTATTTGATGATCGAGTCTGTGAAAATGTCTGTAAATAAGTCATGTCCAGAAACATGGACCGTTGGTGGCTATATGTGACTAATATTGTTGTTAACTGTTTAAATCTACTATGCCCTGATTTGCTTGTTATCATTGCTAAGATGAAGGTGGTGAAGATGTCAAATAGAGGGCGAAGTTTCATGTTGATTAGCCTGATAAAGATTGTGCAGAACGCAGCACTTCATTTTCGTATTCTGCAGCTGTTGCTATTATGTTTGTGTTGCCACTAATAATTATGCGAGTCTTGTGCAATTTAGTTGATGAGTTTCAAGAGACCCATTGTGTTCGAGTAAAATCTAATAAGCTTCAATGGTTCTGTACATTTTCTTTGCTATAATTGTTAGGAAGAAGCCAACTACCAATTTGAACAGTCTAATTTTCATCAGTCTTTTTCTCAGACCTGTCCTCGCTAGTTTGGTATTATTACATTATTTTGAAATTTTCCTGCCGGCGTTGGCGAAGCAGCTAAACTATTCTCTACTTGCTGAGATAACTGGAATCATTAGATTTTGAGTTCCTAATTTCGAAACAAAAAACAAGAAACCATCGATGAAACTCATAAGAGTCATAGGATCCTTTTATTCTCAACCTGTTGAAGAGTTTTTGTAGGTACCTATTTGGTAAACCGTTGCACTTGCACTTTCTTGTTTTCTAGTAGGGGACAAATAGTTTGGTTACGATAAGCGAGGAAGTAGAAAGTAAAGAGTATAATAATACTAATACTCATAATAATAATAATTATTATTAATTTAACAAATAAAAATATTTAGTAATTATAATTAACTAATATTAACCAATGATTTTGGTTAACTAATTAATTATCCTAAAAACCTATATATACCTAGGTTATCTAAAACAAAACAAAAAAAATCAAACAAAAGGTTTTTTAAAAAGAAGAGGGGATAAAAAACAAAATAAGAAAGAGCAAAAAAATTTTTTTTATTGAAATAAGAAGAAAAATGGGATTTATAAAAAAAAGGAAAAAACAAAATAAAAACAAAATAAAAGCAAATAAGAGATTAAAAAACAAAATAAGAGAAAAGCAAAAAAACGTAAAAAAAAAAAGTATAGAAAAATAAACCGAAATTAGTCATAATCGAAATCAAATCGAACCGATAATCAATTCGGTTTATTCAGTTTGTTCGATTGAAATATTTTGTTTTGTTTAATGGGTCGGGACCAAAGTTGAGATTGCGGTTAAATTATATTAAAAATTATAACTTTCATACATAGGTTTGTTATATTTTAAAGTTGGGCCCAAAATTGAACTGGTTGTTAAATTATCAAAGTTGGACTTTAAAACACATACGTTTTTAATCTATACACATTTTTTATCATAAAAATGCATGAATTTGAGGGTATTTAATAATTGTGACTTATTCGGTTTTCGATTTTGGACCGAAATCGAAAACTGAAATTTGAAATCGAATAAGAAATTTTAGTATTTTTAAAACCGAAACTGAACCGGATATTTTTTTTCAAACCCGAACCGAATCGAACAGTGCTCATTCCTAATACGATTGACTTGTTTTGTGGACAATTTTTTTACGTGGATATGCACAACATAAAATTTGTTGTAGCAATATTTTTTTTTAAATAAATTAGAAAAAACGAAAAAAATTTGGGGAAATATACTGGAACGAAATAGTTCGCCAACGACATTGGCGAATTTGTGTATTCGTTGAAAATTTATCAACCAAATTGCGAAATTATAGATTTTTTTTTACACGTTTTTGCCAACCATACTGGTGAAAATTTTGGATTTTTCAAATTTCGCTAACCATGTTGGCAAAAAAATTTCGAATTTTTTTCATGATAAACTTGTAGGACAAAAAAAATTGAGTTATTTGTGTGGGTGGATGGGTGGGGGTGGGCTGTTGAGTGGGCCCCAAACGTTTCCTTAAAATCTAAAAGTTTATTTTTCGTTGAAACTCGTTTCATGAAAAACCTCTTGGTCTATATGTACTATATTTGGTCCACTTGTCAGCGAGTCAAGGGTAGGGAACACGCCGGCGGGGAAGAGGGTGCGGGGAGGGTGGTGAGGGCTCAGGTGGGGAGGAGAGAAATTTTGATTAGTTAGGAGGATTAGAATTAGGATTATAATTATGATTATGATTATGGAGGAATAGATTAGTCATTTCAAGTCTAAATTAACGACATAATTCAAAATAAATGTAAATCGAACAAAAATAAAAAAATATTTTTTTATGAAACCAGAAGACCTCACCAGAAGTTTTCCGCACTTGACTCTAAAATTTATGATGTAAACTTTCTTATCGTACAAGTCAGAACTTATAAAATGTAGGGTCCTAAACTCTAATTAGCCGTAAAAGAAAGAAAGAACATCTGAAGACTATATTAAGTGGGCCCAGTCTCAGCCCAACCGTTCATTAAGTTGCCCCACGGGCCACCAGGCCCACTGCGAGTAGCCACGTGGCACGCTCCTGCTGTGGGGCCCGCTCATTTTAAAATCCTATAGATCCTCTCTTTCTCTCTCCTCCAGCTCTTTCTCTCGAACTCGCCAAGAAACTCCATTTCCGCGGAACCGATTCTAGTTCGTCGAGGTACTCCGGACCAATTTTGGTTTCCATTTCAGTACTGATCGTCCGATTTAGAACTTTTAGGGTTTTTGTAGGTTTCTAACTCAAATGCAGGTTCTCCATTTCAGATCTGATTGTTTTTGTGAGATTTCTTTATTTTTGTTCGGATTGGATCGAATGTCGGGGCCGCTCGATCGACTCGCCCGGCCACGTGAGTTTGATATGATCTATTGCTGTTAATGTTGGTTTTCAAGAGGATCTAGGGTTTTGGATTTGTGATCACAATGTAATTGATCAAGCTATGCACGAGCATTAGTATGGAAAGAATTTGAGAATTTTGTTTGTTTGTTTGTTTGTATAATTATGGTGTAGTATGAATAAATTGTTATTGAAATTTCTTGAAATCTGGTACTAAGTCTATGAAAGACTGAATCACAAAAGTGGAGAACAGCAAGTCTAGCTCGCTATAAAAATAGTCAGCGAATAGTCTGTTGAAAAATAAAGTAGTAGAAACTGCTAATAAATTAGCGATGTCGTCTGCTCAGGTGATTAAAATCACCGTTGTTCAAAGCAAGATTCAACTGTCTCCGTCGATTTGCTATCAGGAACCAGTAAGTTCTGAATAACTTCCTGAACGTTCTTTGTCATCTCCCTTGATCGTACAACTCATACAAGCGCATATGCGCTGATGGACCACTCTAACAAGTGCTTGAACGCTGTTGCAAAAGAGCTTCTGCTGGCTAGACTAGAGAGGAACTCTCAAATTACTCATGTCTTCTTCTTTTTCTTCTACTTAAAGCACTAAGCACTAGAGCTCTCTTATCTAGGGGAACAATTCCCTAATCAGTTGTAACCGTCCACTATAGACATAGTGGAAAATCAGAAAGTAACTCCCTAATGAATTGGGTGGTTACTAACTGTAACTCTAATGAATATGACATTTACTAATTTGAACAACCGTCAGCTTAAGTACAACAACGCTACCACTACCAGACAGCCCCACTGCGCCACAGCAGACCGTAGCCCAGCTGCGTTGCAGCTCTGCTCCCTACGTAGCCTCTTTGCTCCTGCGCCAATCCTAAAGGGGCCTAGCTCGGACTCGGGCGTGGGTGAAGGACGCAAAGTGGCACTTTGATCGCACACTTTGCACTTCGCATGTTCGCGTTGGGCTCTTTGGGCCTAGCTCCAAAGGAATTTCTTCCAAAAATTGGTGACAAAAACAAATTATTGTTGTTGGATTTGAACCTTGTCCACTAGTCCATCATACCAACCACTTGAGCTATCACACCACGTTTACAAGTCAATAAATGAATGCTCGAATATTGAAATACACATACTTGGGATTTGCCTCAAATGAAACGGTGGGACCGGGTTACTAATGATCAAATCCAAAAAAAAAAAAACATAAAATTTGTTGATTCTATAATATGATTATGTTTTAATTGAACTGAATAGCTAGATTAGTGATAATATTAAAGTAAATAAGATTGTGAAGCTTAGTATTTCTCCGAGAACTCTTTCAATTTAGATATATTGATCTCTGTTAGTCCCTGTGTTGCACGGACAAGAACGCAATGCGACACAATGTGGACACGGCTGTCGGTTTTGGCGTGTCCTTTTGTATTTTGGAGTGTCTCTGTTGTGTCCAATATGTTTTCGATATGGACAGGAATATGGTACCGTTTTTTAGAGCGTCGGTGGGTCGGTGCTACCTAGGTTAATACAAAGAGGTTTAGGTTTCCATTTCCTCATGACTTTTAACCTGACCACAAAAATGAACACTGTATAATGAAGCTTATCTAGGGGAGCTGAATCCAAGCTTTAATGCTATTGTTATTAGACAGAATTCTGGCATCGATCTCTTTAATAGGACGCTTTTGGTGCCAAGACAAATTTAGGCTTTTTCGATTAGAGGTGTTGAAATGTATGATAGAGTGGTGACAATTTACTGATTTTGTATATACTTAAGCAAAATCAAGCACAATAATATGCTGGGAAAAATAATATTTACGATAATTGAAATTCTACACCATAGCTCTATACTCTTGTTGAAGTTCAGTTATTTTGATGACATAGGAAAGCTAAGTGTATTTTATTTTAGAAAAGTCATGTTCTAAAACTTGTGTAGTGGAGAATTCAAGGTATATCTTCCTTCATGTAAAATCCTATATTCATCAGTTGATGCAGCAAGAATTGTGGATTCTAATATGCTTGGCACATCATACTCCGTTATTGTTGGAGAGTTTTAACATCAAATATCTTCTTTGTTTAGACTCTTGGTACTAAATTGCCTAAACTTTATTCATTTAGGGAAACTACTACTGATTTATATAACATGTTACAGGTGTAGATAGTTTCTCCAGAAACGATGAGCGTAAAGACCGCAAATCAGATTTTGAGAATTCAGAAGATGAAAGAAGGTTCAGACTAGGAGCATTGAAGAAAAAGGCAGTAGATGCATCAACTAAACTCAGGCATTCTTTGAAGAAGAAGAACAGGAGAAAGAGTGGCAGTCGGGTAACTTCTGTTTCAATTGAGGATATAAGAGACATAGGAGATCTACAAGCTGTTGACGCATTTCGGCAGGCACTAATTTTGGATGAGTTGCTACCTGTAAAGCATGATGATTACCATATGATGTTGAGGTACATTGCATCTTTAACTTCATATGGCAATTGAGTGCCATAGCCTCCGATTCTTAGAGAACGGCTGTGTATCTGTTCTTAGGAATCACAATGCGATAAGTATTTCCCTTGTCTTGCGATCATATTCAAAATATTTCTATCTGACAAATTTACCATTACATATCAGCTTACTCAATATTGGCGATCAGTTTTCGCTATCAGCTTACTCAATCTTGCATGCGCGCGTGCACACACACACACACCTCCCAAGAAAATCTAGTTCTCTCTCTCTCTCTCTCTCTCTCTCTCTCTCTCTCTCCTGCCTTAGGTGCTCTCATGACATGGACTAACAAATAAAGATTCTCAAGTTCTTCTAATCTCTTAGTGTTGCTTGCGTACTTTTATTGAATTAATGTCCTACTTTTTCAATAATCAAATCAATTTTGTTTCATATGATGTACTAATAAATATTTTTCTTTGTCCAGATTCTTGAAAGCTAGGAAATTTGATATTGATAAAGCAAAGCACATGTGGGCTGAAATGCTGCAATGGAGGAAAGACTATTGCACTGACACTATTATAGAGGTAATTTAAAACTGCCTTTGATTTGCTAGTGGACGTGGAAATTGATGGTGATTGTGCAACCGTCATCTTAGCTTGTTAACTTGTGATGGCAAATACACTGCCGTTATATTTCAAACATTTATGACATTTAAAAATATACGTAAATGTATCAAAGCAGATATATTTTCCTTCTCCCTTGAAAGTATGTAAATTTTTCGTATTTTAGTCAATCATACATTATTAAGAAAATCAGCTTAGCAGTGATGCAACATGGAACTATGATTGTAGCATTTAATAGAGAAGTTAAGTCACGCGGATATAAATTTTCATATATTTCATCTTTAACTTTATGGTGCATGATGTGTAGACTCTGTCTAGAGTTTAATGCTAATTTACTGTTGTTTATAATTTATCAGGATTTCGAGTACAAAGAGCTAGATGAGGTCCTACAGTATTATCCTCATGGTTATCACGGTGTGGACAAAGACGGAAGGCCTGTGTACATTGAGAGGCTGGGAAAAGTTGAGCCTAGCAAACTCATGCAAGTGACAACCATGGACCGCTATGTAAGATATCACGTGAAGGAATTTGAAAGAAGCTTTTTGATTAAGTTCCCGGCTTGCTCAATCGCAGCAAAAAAACACATTGATTCAAGTACAACTATTCTGGATGTCCAAGGTGTGGTATGTTTTTTTTTTCATTCCTTTATATATTCAAATGTGAAGTCTTCGAAGATATATTTCTTCTTTATCAGTAAAATGTTTGTTTAATAGGGCATGAAAAACTTAAGCAAGACAGCACATGAATTAATTATGCAGTTGCAGAAAATCGACAATAACAATTATCCAGAGGTATGTAATCTATATCAGTAGTCCTTTATACTTTTATAGATTATCTAGAGGTATGTGATTTGAGGTTTTCTTATAAATATTGGCAGTGTACTGCCACAATATCTAAAGTTCTAAATGATACACTGCAGACATTATGCCGGATGTTCATCATTAATGCTGGCCCAGGGTTTAGATTGTTGTGGAAATCGATAAAGTCATTTCTAGATCCTAAAACTACTTCCAAGATCCATGTAAGTTAACACATTCATGTGTTGTTAGTTCTTCTCGTTATTTCAGATATTCTGAATATATATAGTTTTTCTTTTAAATTTTGAGTTTTGTAGCACAGGTGCTCCTGGCTAGAAATTTACCCTTGTTTCTCAAAAACTTTTGAAATTTCAGGTTCTTGGTTCCGAGTACCAAAGTAAACTATTCGAAATAATTGATAGAAGGTGAGAGTTTCATCTTGGTTTTACGTAGGATCTGATAATAGTGGATGCTTCATTTAGTTTTAGAGTCTGGCCGTAACTTCTGTTATATATTCGATTGTGCAGTGAGTTGCCAGAATTTCTTGGCGGTTCTTGCACTTGTGCTCATCTGGGGGGATGCCTTAAATCTGAAAAGCGGCCATGGAAGGACCCTAGTATATTGAAGGTTTCTCTTAATCATCTTAGTTTCTTCTCCAATATGTCCTCCTCTAGTCTCAAATTATTGCTTATGAAGCTAGTACTGCAATGCAGATGGTTCTTAATGGCGAAGCACAATGTGCTCGGCAAATAGTTACTGTTTCGAATGATGACGGAAAGATCATTGCTTATGCTAAGCCACAATACCCAGTAATAAGATCATTTGTTTCACTTTATTAATTTTTATGAAATTGTTCTGTTTCTATAGATAGTATTGATTCTTTTGTTTGGACCAGATAAAGGGCAGTGATACATCTACTACAGAGTCTGGTTCAGAAGCCGAAGACATTACTTCCCCAAAAGCATCAAGAAGTTGCTTGACACCTCGCTTGACCCCAGTTCATGAAGAGGTAAGAGGTACACTTGAATGTCTTTTGTGAGAACTGGATATTATTGAACAAGTTATATACTCCGACCTTAGTAGTTTTGGTCTCCATAAATCTGCTTAGGCTGTGGTAATAGTTGCTTAAGATGATTATACTTTATCTCGCTATATATATTTCTGCAAATGCAGTTCAAACAATTTGGCTTTGTTGTTATTTGATTTGGGTTACAATTTCATATTTTCAAATAGAAGTAACTATTTAGTTTGAACTTGTTGAAAAGCGCAAAATGGTCCATTCCAGTATGTTCGTTCAAATAAATCACAGATGTACCTACTGTTTCATTTCTTCTATTCTTTCATGGGTTTATGGGGTTATTGCCTTCTAAAGGAGTGAAATCACATTATATAGGTTCTTTTTAGATGGATTCTAGTGCACAATTCTTCTTTGGGTTAAATGATATGGATAACTAAATATGGGCATGATTTTGTTAGTTACATTGGTTATGTGCAGGAGCGGAAGCAGATTATTTTTTCGAAAAATTGGGGGGGGGTGGAGGATGGATACCTTAACTTATAATTTGAAGGGTGGGGGGGGGGGGGGGGGGGGGGGGGGGGGGCATTATATAGGAATAGTTACAAATTTATGAAATAGACATAATGTAGCTAGAGAGAATTGAACTCAAGACCTCTATATCTCATTACCTTACCAACTAGATTAATTGTTGATCTTTTAAAGAAAATCAAGTAGATAATAGGACTAAGCAAAACTCTATTGTAGGAAACTGACAACATGGGGGGAGGGGGGGGGGGGGGGGGGGGGGGGGGTGCGAGGGGGGGTCGCGCCCCTGTTTATGTGCGAACACTAACCCCACACAGCTGAAATGAGAATGCTTAGATGGAGGAGTGAGGATCCATTAATGGATTCGGTTAAGAAATGAGTGTATTTGTGGAAAGTTGGGGATGGTGCCAGTTTTGGATAATATGAATTAAAATCCTAAGATGATCTAGACATGTTCAACCAAGACCAACCAGTTAGGAAGAGGTGTAGGATCTTAGGTAAAGGAGATGCTTGAATAGAGTAGGCCTCAATAGAGGGTAGCCAACCCAAAAGCTTTGGGCTAAGGTCTTGTTCTAGAGGAGTGATCTCCAAGTATTACTACTGATAATTTTGACAAGAATGAAGAAAGAAGGGAAGGCAGTGTCATAATTGCCAGATAAAGGAAACAAATACATGGTAGTGTACTTAATGAAAAGTAGGAGTTTAATTATCATTGCTATTATGTTATAATGGAACTTTAAGGACTTTCCTTACTGAAAGGGGTAAAACAGATACATCTTGTTGGATTTTTCACTCCTGTAGCTATACATTATTTGTCTCTAGTCATGCAAAAGTGGTGGTTTTGGAGAACTCATGGCACTACTTCTTGCAGGGAAAGATTCATGGGAAGTCTAGCCTTTCTGTTGTCTTCCAGCTACATGATGAACATATTCCCATGGTTGACAAGGCTGTTGATGTAGGATGGAAGAGACAGAATTCTAATCGGAGGCTCCCTGCACCTGAAGGTCTGTAATTTAAAAGTTCAATCTATATAGGAGGTAGTTGGTTTTGTTGTAACTTGTCATCCTATTATGAGATGCAGAGACTAATTCCTACTTGGAAACATGGGTATGATTTTATTACATCAACACTCAAAATTTCTTCTTCACTGTGCCTGCTTCTTTTAATCTTTTGCTCCTATGATAAAGTTTAAGTTTTAGGCCATTAGATTTTTAAGATAATGTTATGATGCAATTAGTACTAATATAAAGGAAATTTAATACAAGGGTCATATTGGTGAATAATTCTTTTGGAAATACTTCATGCTTACTATCAAAAGGAATACTGCATATACCTGCAGCAGCTTTCCATTAATTCTACATTTTTGTGCTAAGGGAGCCAAACATAGATTTGATGGTGTGGGGTTTCTTGAATCTGGTGAGGTTAGGACTTTGAATACAGAATGGGCTTAAGTTTTGAATTGTTGTGGGACTACACTGAGGGTGTTTGACCTCGAAAAATTACTAGCGTGCAGCCTTACATAGATTCTACCACATCGAATTGATGTGCATGGGATTGCTATATGAGGGTAGATTGAGAGTTCGGATCATGAGATTGGCTTGGATAAGGGTAGGTCATGATGAGGAACTGACCTTGAAAAGAGAGTTTTTCTTTTCTTTTTTGAGATTGAAGGGACAGTCTGTTAGTGCCCCCCTGGCTGAGAGCTAATGACTTACCCTTTGTTAGATTTATTTAAACCATATGATTCAACAAAGCAACTCCTTTCTTAGTCCCACATGGGAAAGGAGAAGTCATTCTCCTTTCCATATATTGCTTTACCCCTCTTAGTGGGTAAGTGGGCTTTGTAGGGGATGGGCTAGATCTCATCCAACCCGCGAGCGGGTGCGCGATTAATGCGCGTTTTTATGCGTTTATTATTCGCGCACTTAGCACTTAGCACGCTTGCGCGCCGCGGAACGGACACGGGTACAAAGGTAATTTCATAACTTATTTTATTTTATTTTTTATTTTCGTTGATTTGGTCTGGTGGGTTGCTGGTCTTCCGCGGAACTGTTCTCACGTAATCCCGTTACGGAAAGAGTGGGAAAGGTTACGTGAGAGATATATCTAGGACACGATCATGAGATCTGAAAAAAAAGAGAAAATCAGTTTTTCCTTCTCTCTCTCTCTCTCGCTCGCTCTCTGTTCGGAACGAAACAACAATCGTACAGAGACGAAAAAGAAAAGAAAAACATCAGAACCTTAATTCCTCCAAAAAAATTCTCCGTCCAATCTCTCTTCTTCGGACAAGGTTGTGATCGTTCGTGGGATTCGCCACCGGGTGCACGGTGAAGTGAATCGAAGGATTCGTTGTATCTCGAGGATAGATCGCCAGGAACCCACTGCACTGTTCGTGGGGTGAAATTCTATTCTAAGGACAGCGTGTAACGTGCCTCGAATCCTATACTATTTATTGTCTTTAATTTTACATCTTCCTATTTGCCTTATTTAGAAATTTTACCAACAATCTTAGAATAGAATTTTCTCACGTAGCTTCTGTCTACTTTCTATTTTCTGGTTGAAAAAATTTCTATCTACAAGATGAACACCGTAGAAGAACTGACCACCAACATTCATAACTCCTCCAAACCGGAGTAGTTTGATGGCCTGAATTTTAAGAGATGGCAGCGTAGGATGACCTACTGGCTGACTTACTTGAAACTGGTTAAGGTTCTCAAAGAACCGAAAATCCAACCTGACTTACACGAACCTGCCAGGACCTACGAATTAGAGTCCTACAATGAGACAGACTTTATCTGTCACGGTAAAATTTTCAGTTGTCTTTCTGACACCCTCTATGATATATACTGTACTACCTCTACGTCCAGAGAGCTTTGGGAAGCTCTCGATAAAAAATACTCCAATGAAGGAGCGGGTTCTGAGATTTACATTGTTGACAGATTTTTAGAGTTTAAAATGGTAGATGAGAAGTCTGTTGAACAGACTAATACCCTTCAAACTATCATACACGAGATGTCTCAGAAAGACATGCCATTTGCTGATAAGTTTCTAATTGCTGCCTTCATTAATAAACTTTCCCCATCCTGGAAGGAATTTGGTTTAAAACTAAAACATAATCAGGAATCCATGTCTTTAGACGACCTGTTTGTATCCTTCCGCATTGAGGAAGAAGGTAGAACTAGAGACAAGGAACCTCTAAGTACTGAATTCGAGGCAAAGTTACACATTGTTGAAACCAAGGAAAAGCCTAAGGGCCAACCCTATCAACAGAGGAACAACCCCCAGAACAGGAACCCTGCAAAGAAACAGTTTCTTAAGCCAAGAGATGTGATTGGGAAAGACAACAGACCTAAGCGGAAATGTTACAACTGTGGTAAGCCTGGTCACTTTGCTAGGCAATGTCGCCACAGGAAGAAGGGTCAGGGATTTCAGAATCCTGATCGTCGAACTCCTGCAGACGCTATTGTTGTTCCACAGGCTCATGTTATCATAGCCGGGACCGAATCTATCGGTACCGATGATCAGAGGTTTGTAACCGTATGTTCTGTTTTTGAGTCCTCGTATCAGCCTACTGACTGGTGGGTTGATACAGGGGCAAATGTCCATGTATGTCCTAATATTGATTCTTTTTCCTCCTACCGACAGGTTGAGG
Source organism: Iris macrosiphon (assembly GCA_036927795.1). Classification (NCBI taxonomy): domain Eukaryota; kingdom Viridiplantae; phylum Streptophyta; class Magnoliopsida; order Asparagales; family Iridaceae; genus Iris; species Iris macrosiphon. The sequence continues at coordinate 13,704,644 of JAYESA010000005.1, read as the reverse complement.
AAGGCGAATCAGTAACTATGGGAAACTCGGGTGCTGCCAGAGTGCATGGAAAGTGAAGAGTGAACCTCAAGTTGTCTTCGGACAAGATTCTCCCTTTGCATAATGTGCAGCACGTACCGGACGTAAACAAGAACTTAATTTCTGGTTATTTGCTAAATAAACATGGTTACAAATTGGTATTTGAGTCTGATCGAGTTGTAATCTCTCTGAACGGTAACTTTATTGGGAAAGGCTTTGTATGTGGGGGTCTGTTTAAACTTTCTGTGGACATGCCTTGCAGTACATTAAATTTATGTTTAAATAATATTGCATCTACTTCTACTTCTGATTCAAATGCTCTCTTTTATAATACTGATAGTTGTGATGTTTGGCATGGTCGTTTGGGACATGTCAATTTTAACTCTTTAAAGAGAATGTCTAAGTTACAATTGATTCCTAAGATCGATATGAGCAGGAATGGAAAATGTGAGATATGTACACAAGCCAAACAGTCCAGAAAATTCTTTCATTCTGTTGAAAGGAGTTCTCAACTATTGGAGCTTATTCACAGCGATATTTGTGAATTGAACGGTATTCTTACTCGTAGTGGTAAACGGTATTTTATTACATTTATAGATGATTATTCAAAATACTGTCATGTTTACTTGCTTAGAACTAAAGATGAAGCTTTCAGTAAGTTTGTATCTTTTAAAGCTGAAGTTGAAAACCAACTTGAGAAAAAAATTAAAATTCTTAGGTCTGATCGTGGGGGTGAATTGCATGGCATTATACATGAGGTAACTGCTCCTTATGCTCCTCAACAGAATGGAGTAGCAGAAAGAAAAAATAGAACATTTCTTGATATGATTAATGCTATGTTAGGTAGCTCTGGTTTATCTGATTATTTGTGGGGGGAAGCTCTTCTTTCTGCATGTCATATTTTAAAAAAGTTTCTTTCAAAAAGACTGATAAGACCCCTTATGAACTTTGGAGAGGTAGAAAGCCATCTTTGAAATATTTCAAAGTGTGGGGGTGCCTTGCTAAAGTTTCTGTCCCTCCTACCAAGAAAAGAAAATTGGGACCAAAGACCGTAGATTGTGTATTTTTGGAATATGCCAAAAATAGTACTGCTTATAGATTTCTTGTAATTAAGAGTGAGGTAAATGGTATTGATGCTAACACAGTTATGGAATCTAGGGATGCTACATTTTTTGAAAATATTTTTCCATTGAAAAATAGAATTTCTAATTCTTCTATTTCTACACAAGTCCATGTTGTAACCTCTAGTTCACAACCAGAGGAGATTACCCTAGTAGAACCCAGGAGAAGTAAAAGAACAAGACGAGAACCAAACCTAGGTGAAGGTTTTTTCACCTACCTCGTTGAAGAGCATCCTATATCTTATCAAGGGGCTATGTCCTCAGTCGATTCTTTATTTTGGAAAGAGGCCATAAATAGTGAAATGGATTCTATTATATCAAATAGAACTTGGGATTTGGTTAACCTTCCTGCAGGTTGCAAACCAATAGGTTGCAAATGGATCTTCAGAAAGAAGTTAAGACCTGATGGGTCTATTGAGAAATTCAAAGCCAGGTTAGTGGCTAAAGGGTTCAAATAAAGAGAAGGGGTAGATTTTTTTGACACTTACTCTCCTGTTACAAGAATTGCTACAATTAGAATGTTAATAGCTATTGCATCTGTTCATAAACTGTTTATTCATCAAATGGATGTAAAAACTACATTTCTGAATGAAGATTTACATGAAGAGATTTACATGGAACACCTGAAGGGTTTGTTGTTCCAGGACAAGAACGCAAGGTATGCAAATTAATTAAATCTCTCTATGGGCCGAAACAAGCGCCAAAGCAATGACATGATAAATTTGACAAGGTAATTCTATCACATGGTTTTGCTATTAATGATTCTGATAAATGTGTATATAGCAAAACTATTGGTAGCTCTTGTGTAATATTATGCTTGTATGTTGATGACATTCTTATTTTTGGTACTGACATGGATATTATTTATGATATCAAATCATTTCTGTCTCAAAATTTTGATATGAAAGATTTAGGACCTGCTGATGTAATTTTAGGACTTAAACTAAGTCGCACTTCTGAGGGAATTGGTATCTCCCAATCTCACTATATAGAAAAAGTTCTAAAAAGATTTAATTATTTTGATTCTAAACCTGTGAGTACTCCATATGATGCAAGTATCAGGTTGAAGAAGAATAAAGGAGACAGTGTGGCTCAGTTGAAGTATTCTCAGCAAATCGGATGCCTGAACTATATTGCTAATCGTACTAGACCTGATATTTCCTACGCAGTAGGAAAGCTTAGTCGGTATACTAGCAATCCGAATAGTTCACATTGGACTGCCTTGGAACGGGTAATGAGATACCTAAAGGGCACGATATCCCATGGATTATTCTATGGAGGATACTCATCTGTATTAGAAGGGTATACTGTGCGAACTGGATCTCCGATACAGATGAGACCAAAGCCACAAGTGGATATGCATTCACATTGGGTGGAGCTGTTGTTGCGTGGAACTCTACCAGGCAGACCTGTATTTCTAGATCTACTATGGAGGCAGAATTTATAGCTCTTGACCTCACCAGTGAGGAAGCAGACTGGCTTAGGAATCTGGTAACAGATATTTCTCTGTGGAGCAAACCAGTTCATGCTATCCCTGTACACTGTGACAGCCAAGCTGCAATAGTAAAGGCTCAAAGGACAAGTTATAATAGAAAATCCAGACATATACGTCTGAGGTACAATCGGGTGAAGCAATTGCGATCCAGTGGAGTAATTGCAATTGACTTCGTCAGATCAAAGAACAATCTAGCAGATCCTCTAACTAAAGGGCTCTCAAGGAGACTTGTGTTGGAGACGGCAAGAGGAATGGGGTTAAAGCCCATAGATTGAGTCACCTCAAAGGCAACCCAACCTTTGATTGGAAGCACCAAGAAAAGGTTCAATGGGTAACAACAAAATTGATGTGTGACTGGAAACACTATATGATAGTAATTGTAAAGAACCATTCCTCTAATGTATAGTGTTGATCTGCAATAAATAAAAGGGTGATTGTAAAATCTCAATGAATCTGTGGCTTGTAAAGCAGGGTATATAAATTGCAGAATACCTAGAAAGATTCATCTATTTAAGAGTGAAAGTGGGGCCGCTTTCTATGGGAACTCGGGCTGTTCTCTAGAGCTCTTAAGAAATCGAGATAGCACATGGCCGAAAAGTGCACAACTGTTGATACGATCAAATGCCTACAATGTGTTTGTGTGTATGTTGAGTCTGTACAAGTAAGATCCTAAGTTCAAGACTTAAGTCACTTTGGGTCTGTATAGATGAGATGTATAACACTAAGAGGAGGTTCAAGTCCGGAAGACACCTTCCTCTGATACACAGTGTGATTGCCCATATCTTGTTTTCCTTCCTATATGTCCTATCGTGCTATACCTTTCTTTTTTCTTTTGTTGAATCATGTGGGGGATTGTTAGATTTATTTAAACCATATGATTCAACAAAGCAATTCCTTTCTTTTAGTCCCACATGGGAAAGGAGAAGTCATTCTCCTTTCCATATATTGCTTTACCCCTCTTAGTGGGTAAATGGGCTTTGTAGGGGATGGGCTAGATCTCATCCAACCAGCGAGCGGGTGCGCGATTTAATGCGCGTTTTTACGCGTTTATTATTCGCGCACTTAGCACTTTGCACGCTTGCGCGCCGCAGAACGGACACGGGTACAAAGGTAATTTCATAACTTATTTTATTTTATTTTTTATTTCCGTTGATTTGGTCTGATGGGTTGCTGGTCTTCCGCGGAACTGTTCTCACGTAATCCCGTTACGGAAAGAGTGGGAAAGGTTACGTGAGAGATATATTCAGGAGACGATCCTAAGATCTGGAAAAAAAAAGAAAATCAGTTTTTCCTTCTCTCTCGCTCTCTGTTCGGAACGAAACAACAATCGTACAGAGACGAAAAAGAAAAGGAAAACACCAGAACCTTAATTCCTCTAAAAAATTCCTCCGTCCAATCTCTCTTCTTCGGGCAAGGTTGTGATCGTTCGTGGGATTCGCCACCGGGTGCACGGTGAAGTGAATCGAAAGATTCGTTGTTTCTCGGGGATAGATCGCCAGGAACCCACTGCACTGTTCGTGGGGCGAAATTCTATTCTAAGGACAGCGTGTAACGTGCCTCGAATCCTATACTATTTTTTGTCTTTAATTTTACATCTTCCTATTTGCATTATTTAGGAATTTTACCAACACCCTTCCCATGCCAAAATGTCTGAAGACACCGGGCAGCCCCTCCTTTGTTTCAAAAGAGAGTTGTGAGAAAGTTATACCCAACCTGCAAATTCTCATCCCAAGTAAGGTAGTTTGGTAGAACTAAATGACAGAATGGATTTTTTTTTTTTACAATCCCGTTTTAATGAATAAGCTCAAGCCAATTATTCTCTGGAAGTACATAGTTCAAACAAGGAACTTTGTTCATAAACTGTTTTCTTCAAAGTATTATCTTGTACATTTTGTTTCACACATTTAATTTCTTACCTTATATCAACTCTTATTTGATATACTTACCGAACTGTTTCACTTGATACAGGGACAATTTCTTTGTCAGATACCCGCAAACTTACTATGGGAACCAAATCTCAAGTATTCACTTTGCTTGTGGCTTTCCTCGTGACACTCTTCACTCTGCTCTGTTCAATGGCGGACTGTGTGAGAAAGAAACTCCTAGGAAAAACTGAGGTCAATCACCAAAATGTGGATATTTCTCGAAGCTCTACATGTGAAGAGGACTTCCCTGCCCCATCACCTGATCCAGGATTCACAGAAGCAGACCTCCTTTCCTCTGTATTGAAAAGGCTTGGAGAGTTAGAAGAAAAGATTGACGTGCTTAAAGCAAAGCCATCGGAGATGCCTTCTGAGAAGGAAGAGCTGCTTAATGCTGCTGTTTGCCGCGTTGACGCATTAGAAGCTGATCTCATTACAACTAAGAAGGTAGCACCTTTTGCACTTATACGACTTATATTTATTTAACCTTTCTCCACGTAGTCCTTATTAAACTAGCTGGATTCATTTTGAGATTAGAAACCTTCGCTACTTACAAATGTGTTTAATTTGTTTATTATGTACATATGGATACTGAATCATGTGACAAATTCATGAACTAGAAATTTGCATGGCCAGAAGTTTATTTGATATGTATTCCAGAGGAACTAAGGCAGCAGTGGGAAATAAAACATAATTTGTTTTATCTTGCGATCATTCTAATTATAATTGTGTTTTCTTATGCACATAATCCTAAGTGCATGCACAGCCATTGATGTTTAATGTCATGCATGATAACACAGGTTTTGCACGAAGCACTAATGAGGCAAGAAGAACTGCTTGTGTACATTGATCGCCAACACGAGGTTAAGTTCAGGGTAAGCGGATGCTACGAGAAAATGTTTCCTCACATACTCTGTATATCAAAGGCCAATGTTATTGGCACCACAAAATAATCTCGGGGCGATACTGATTAAGGGGCAATGCAACTTACTCCATTTTATTCCTGGGGGCAACACACCTCATTACCTTTCTCTAATTCTCTTCCAAGCCCAAACATCCAAACCAACGTTCATCTCTCTTCTAATAAATAATAAGATCAATTGGAACTATGTTTTTTTTTTGCTTAGAGTCTGGTTTTTTTTTTTTTTCAAATCTAGTTTTTTTGTTTTTGTTTAGATTCTTAGATTTCATGTGTAATATATGTATTGTTCCTAGTAGAAAGCCCACTAAAGCATTATTCCCGAAGTTTCAAACTCCATTAATGGAGGTTTGGAACGATACAATCACGTTTGGGATGATAGACTATCAAAATTTTGGCGGCCTTGACTATATGCAATAGGATTGCCAAAATTGCAGTCTTGAAGGCAGAGATCACTGGACTGCCAAAAATTAGGTCAGTCCATAACTTGAACACTCACCTCCACACCCCACACCAACCCCCACCCCACACAACACACACACACACACACACACACACACACACACAGAGAGAGAGAGAGAGAGAGAGAGAGAGAGAGAGAGAGAATGGTAGTTTGGGGAGAAAAAATTTCAAAACATTTGTGTCGTTTCCGAGAGGATTTTGGGGTACTAATAACACTGGCCATATAAAAATGCACAAGCTTGACTAATGATCTGCGTTTTTAACCATTATTTTGCAGAAGAAGAAACTATGTTTTTGAAATACCAAAGACTGACTGATCTTCGTGCAAATGCCCAATGTAAATTACGTTCTAGAGAAGCTGTTGCTAATCTCCTACTAATTGATGAGCATCTTTCGCAAAAGAAAAGCTTGCCGTGAGGTGATACTGATTATTGTATGTTAATTTTGTCCGAGATGAGAAAAAATGTTTGTATAGTGGCAGTTGTGCTATCGAATAAATTATATTTCCTCAGATGCTTAAACTACCATATACTCGCAATCGTTGTGGCAATTATCAAAACGTGTATACCCTCTACGTACAGTAGGCCCAAATGTTACATGGCGGCAATCTATTGATAATATTATCATAAAAGCTTGGATGTTTGATATGGTTTTTGTATTCTGCTGCGTGTCATGGTTTCATCTCACACTATCAAACCATGGGTTTTATTTTATCAAACCGATCTCTCGTTTGTTGTATTGATTTTGAGCTTCATAGGACGGATGCCTCCAGGACATCTCCGGCATGCATGAATATCCTCGTCCTCGAGGTAAGCTAAAGCTAGACCTTAATTCTCGTTTCCAGGTCTGTGTTTTGTGTCGGCCATGATGCGACACTGGATCCTCCTTCCTAGCATACTAGAAACACTCAAGGAACAGCTGATTGCTTTATTATTGGGGGTTCTTTTGATATGATTTAGGAACAGAATGATGCTGGAATTGTCATTATTATGTGTAGAATTTGTGGAGAATTTGGTCTCTGGAACGATTAAGCTGGTCCGTTTGGTGTCGTATCGTGTCAGTTGGATACGTGCCGGACACAATGCTAACGCTCCAAAATATTGTAGGGGTTGTTGCTGGTCTTCAGAAAACCAACATATTCAAGTATAAAAAGCTTCCTTACACCTATTTAGAATTTTGTTACATGTTCTTGGAAGCATACTGAAGCTGACGTTCTGTTGGAAAGTTGTTTCTTAAATACATTATTTGACTGATGTGTCATTGCAAGGTTATCGTAATGGAGTGTCATGCTATATATTTTTTTCCCATGGCCATAATCCAGAAAATTTCGAAGGGCGCTTTCGAGACCATGTAGCTATGCCACTGACTGATGTGTTATTTTCTACCATTTGCTTACAATCCACAGGAGATTAAGTGGCATGTTTGATTTCAGGCGTACAGAAACATCTCCATTACTGCTAGTAATTGATAGGAGAGATGATCCATATACTCCATTATTGAATCAGTGGAGATATCAAGTACCAATTGTAGTTAATGCGAATTCCTTTTGATAATACTCTTCATCTGTATCACTGAATCATCGTCTAATTCTGTTCCTATGCGATGGTCCATGAGCTAATTGGCATTCAAGACAATAGTGGATTTAAAATATATTGGAAAAGTCTCCAAGGACCAGGTTTCCGATATTTGATTGTCCTTTCATTTCCTTTTATTTCTATCAATACATGATCTTACTATTAACAGATAGCATCTGTTTTCTTCTATAGGAGGTGGTAATTGTTATTCCTGCAATTACAAAAATGTTACAAATCAAGTAGATAACCGAAAATAATATCTTGTTACAATGACTCGTACAACTTGATAAATGTAAGGCTAATAAACGAAATTGCTACATTGTTGCTATTGCAAGTAGAACACTAGGAAGATGAACACGAAGAAGATGTTGAAGATGACAACTCGCTCGGACATTTGCTAAAAGTAAGATTCGACCTTATTTCGACGATTTGTTCGCAGAACCAGCAAGTTCCGAAGATAGAACTTACGAGACGCTTACTTGTTACTCCTGAATGAACAACACTTGGATTCTCCGAATGGACAACGCTTCGTCGCTCCAAAGCAGCAACGGCTAACTCCTCACGTAGTATGTACTGTCGAATCTTGTTTTGAGCAACGGTGATTTTGATCACCCTAGCTAGATTTTTCTCTTCAAAGTTTATGTTCTCTTCTTGTTGTAGCAACTATGTTGCATAAAATTTCACACATAATTATCGTTGTAATCTTCTTCTTCTTCTTCTTTTTTGCAAGAGTCATTGTAAAAGTAGTAACCCTTAAAAAATTTCATACTTTGTACGTTTATTATAATCACGGAAATAACAGTATATCTTCAAAGTAAGATGCCTTTTTCAAAGCTAACATGTAGGAAATTTTTGGAGATCCTGAATGAATATTAAGAGAATGGTGGATGATTTACAACATAATGCAAAGAGTAACCAGAATATTCAGACGATATGTATACATAAGCCAACTCACATACAGACACACGCATATATTTCAAACATATTAAGTTAAGGCTTTTGATAAGGGCACTACACATTTTACTTGGGACTAGTCCATTGTAATTTTACACAAAATTACAAGTTTGCCACTCTTTAAAGTTACTTAGGGCTAGTCCACACCAAGCTATATAAGTGAAAAAAAAAATTATATTTTAGGCTTTTCACCCTCACTTGAATAAACTCTCATTCTCCAAGTCAAAACCTAAATTTGAAAATTGATAGTTGTGGTCCTAAGTGAAAGAGAATTTTTCTTTTGTGATTGTCCAACGAATATTCTTCCGGTATGTCTTCGACAACATACGATGAATAAATTTTGCGATTGTCACAAAAAAATTTAGTTTTATTTGACTATTGTAGGAACAATGCATGAAAATATCTTCGATGATGAAGTCGGATCATGCAATCCATTAAATATGCACTTCAGACAATCCGAATAACATGTCGGTTGTTCCGAAGCACGTACGGTACGTAAAACGATAAACCTATTTCGACAGTTATCGTGTAAGGACTGTATAAAATTAGACAGTCCTATAAATATAGGACTGTCAATAATTCGACAGTCCTATATAAATACAGGACTGTCAGAATTTCGACAGTCCTATATAAAAGTAGGACTGTCATAATTTCGACAGTCCTATATACTAAGAGGACTGTCAAAATAGTGGCAGTCTTGAATCTTAAAGACTAAATTATTTGAACTGCCAATTATATGAAGTTATTAATTTTGATATTATTTTATATTGGTTATAGGACCAACCTTGTACAGATGTTGTGGTACATCCTGCTATTGGGGTTGATGTGGATGATATATTCTCAACGGATATTCAATTTGTAACCCAGGAAGAAGCATTAGATTGGTGCAGAGAAGTTGGAAGACGACATAACATGATAATTGTCATTGCAAGATCTATCAGATCTCGGCCGGGCCAAAAATATGTAGAGCTGGGCTGCGAAAGAGGAGGTGTGTTTAGGGAGCATCATAAAAAAAAGGGCGTTGTTGAAAAAAAAATCCTTAAGAAAAACGTTGGGACGAGAAAATGTGGTTGTCCATTTAAGGTGTTGATTGTAAAAGTAGAAGATGTGAAGTGGATAATCGAAATTAAGAATGGAAGACACAATCATCCTTTTCCAGGGACACTTACGGGTCATGCCTACGTGGCACGGTTGAAGGAGGATGAGAGAAAGTTGGTTGAAGAATTGTTCCTTTCCGGAGTTGCACCGAAACAAATTTATTCTGCCGTGCGACAAAAAGAAGATGGGAACAAGTCTACCATGAGGACGATCTATAATAGTTTGGCCAGAGCGAAATGTAATAGTATGAAAGGAAGAATGGCGATACAGTAAGTATTGAAGTTGCTTGGGGAGCATCACTACGTGGAGTACCATAGAAGACATCCACAAACTGATGAACTCATTTCATTATTTTGGGCTCATCCTGATTGCACACACTTGGCTCGGTCCTTCGCAGACGCGTTGGTCCTTGATTGTACATATAAGACCAACAAGTTCAAGATGTCTCTTTTTCACGTTGTTGGGTTTACGTCTACGGAAAAAATATTTACAGTCGTTTTTTGTTTTACGAAGAGTGAGACAGTAGAGGATTACACTTGGGCGTTGAGGAAACTACAATCCCTTTACACAGGATACAAAGAGCCCTCTATTTTTATTACCGACAGAGAATATGCGCTGATAAATGCTATAGATATTGTATTTCCTCATGTGCATAAACTACTATGCACTTGGCATATAAATCGAAATATCCAAGCTCAATGCAAGAGAAAATTTGAAAAAATGGACGGTAAAATCGACATGCTTCGCTTCGAAGAATTCTACAGTGATTGGAGTCTTGTATGGCGAGCAAGTACTATAGACAGCTACGACACAACATGGTACATGTTTGTCATGACCCGCACCCGAAAATTCGGGCACGAGTGCGTGGGTACGTCCAGCCTACGCCGCAGAGTCGACGGTAGTACGCTGTCTAGGTCAAATCCATAGTTACTAACTAGCTCATTCACAAGTAACATAGGCAAGATAATAATGAGAACAGAAATTTAAGATTGCAACTGAAATAAATACGACCACAGATTCAAATGTTTTAGTACAGCAATTCAGAATGGAATCGGGGACAAACCCGATTAATAAGATAAGAAACAAAATAAAAGATAGCTACTACTAGCTACTCTGCAGCAGGGGTCTCCTGGGTGGGTTCTGGCTCCTCATAGGTATCATCTGTACCCTCATAGGGACCATAATAAGTAGGGACAAGCTCCTCATCATCGCCTAAATCAACAGATCCAGTCAGGAAAGGAGCAAAGTACACAGTGCACAACAAAGTTAAACTAAATATTTATGACAATTAAATTGAATATCATGTTGAGAACTGCATAAGAGAACATCAATACCTCAGAATTAATGCTGTAAACAGGAATATGAGGAAACAGAACTAAATAAAACAGGAAATGAAACTACAACAGTCAGCAAGAAATATAACATGACCAGAAACTATCTGTGTGAACTTGTGTTTGTTTTTAGAATACATAGTTGGCATGTAGGGGTTTATAAGGCTAATCCGGCCGTCATAAACGGCTATTAAACAGGGAAAATTGAGATCCGGCTGAGGTACAGTCGCGTACCAACAGCTATTAAACAGGGCAGGGGAAAGGGTAAACTACATGCCTTCTAGTATTCTCCCACCCGACATGAAAAACAAGACAGGAACTTCAATATTCAAGACATGAAATCCAGCATTTCTAACACTAGGTGTAATCATCAAGGGTACTAGTAAAGCAGAGAATTAATTATCACAATATAAAGATTTAACTTGAAGTGCAGGTACTTGCCTGTTGTTTGGATCTGATTAATTTGGTTCTTGGGAAAAATTTCCAGAGATGAGTCCAAAAGCTGAAATAGACATTACCATCATGCTCAGAAGATGTCAAATAGCTAGAAATGCCTGTCCTTGGATCCAATTTGGAGACAAGGGCAAAAACGACAGTTTTGGATCAAAATGGGGTCCGCCGGTGGGCCCGCTTTGCACCAAAAAACGTGTCCGGGTCAAAGGTCTCCAAATTCACCAAACTTAGTGTCAACAGGTCAGGAACGCTGATACGAACCCAACGGAACTTCCAGATTTGGATTCCGATGAACCGAACACAAAATCGCCCGTCGAGCGGGGCCTGTGGGGCCCACGACACGCGATTTTGTCAACGTTCTCAGAATCGAACCAAACTTGACCCACAGGACCAGCTATCGCTACGAGTCCGATGGCACAAGTTTCGTCTCGATCTGACGAGTGTACAAGAAGTTAGGGCAAATTGCAGAAAAGTCGGATACGGGGCGATGTCCGCGGATACGCGTTGATTCCGGTGTGCACGCACACCCGAATCAGCTTTCACGAAATCTCACACGTCCGTATCGACGACGCGCACGTATCTGTGAAGACCGCACGCGACCAAGTCGTCCCGTTTGGCGGGGCGCACTCAGTTCCGGGATGAAACAGGGACTGGTTTTTCCTATTTTTGGATCGCGGTGTGCGATCACCACAGGACGCGATGCCCCGAACGGTTTGTCCGGGCACCGAGAGGGTCATACAGGCTTCGCGTAGAAATTTACGGAATTAAAAACGGAGCTACGAACAAAAAGTTACACGCACCTAAAGGGGACCCAAAAATTAGGGTCGAGTCGTGTCCGACTCGTGTCGGACACGGGAATAAGAATTAGGGCTAGGGTTAGGGTTTGGTCTAGGAGCTCCGGCGGAGGGGCGACCGGCCAGAGGCGGCGCTGACTGGCCGAAGGCGGTCGGGGGCGCTGGGGAGCGGCCGGGCGGAGGCACGGCGGAGCAGGGCGGCGCCGGGAACGGCGACTGCGGCTTCTGGAGCTGCTGGAACGGAGAGGAGGGCGGCCGGGGTCTCGGGTGCGGCTGGGCGAGGCGACGCGGAGCGGGGCGGCGCCGGGAACGGCGGCTGCGGGGCGGGTGGTGCACGGTGGGCGAGGGTGGTCGGGTGGCGGAGGTAGACGATCGGGCGGGGCGGTTTAAATAGGGGGAGTGAGGGAGAGAGAGGCGCCGGGAACGGCGGAGGGGGAGGGGACGTGGCCGCTGAGGGCGGGGCGAGCCGGGCGGAGCGGCGGGGGAACGTGGGGCGCGCTGGCCGGCGGAGCGGGGCGTCCGGCGCGGGACGCGGGCGGCGTGGGGAGAGGGAGACCGGGTCTCCGGGCTGGCGGGTCGGGTCTCCGGGCAGACCCGCCCGACCCGCAAGGGAACGACTGGGCTGGGCTGGGCTTCGGCCCACTGGGCCGGGCCGGCCCAGAAGAAAAGAAAAAAAAAATATAAATAATAATAATAAATAATAATAAAAGAAATCAGTTAATTAAATAATTAATTAAAATTAGTTTTTAGGCATTTAAAAATAGGTCTGAGGTCCAGAAAAATCCAGAAAAATTACCCTAAGTCCAGTTTTTCATTTTACACCCAAAAATGTTATTTTCATGATATTTTAATATTATTTATTAATAATTAAAAATCATTTAATAATTAAGAACCTTGATTTTAATTTCAGAAAATATTCAGAAAATTCCAGAAAATTAGGAAAAATCCAAGATTTAATAATTTGAAAATTCAGGGGGTTTACAACCTACCCAACTTACAAAAATTTTGTCCTCGAAATTTAAGAATAACAAGGCACGAAAGGAAAGGCCGAGAAATAAAATATACCTCAGGGTTCAAAAAGATAGGGGTATCGCTCCCTAATCTCGTCTTCTCGCTCCCAGGTGGATTCGCCGGGAGAATGGTGCTTCCAAGCTATGCGAACCAGGGAGATAACCTGGTTCCGTAGAACTTTGTCCGATCGATCCAGTATATCCACGGGTTGCTCTTGGTAAGTCAGACTTGGGCCTACTTCGAGCTCTGAGTGATCCAAAATGTGGCTGGGGTCTGACACGTACTTTCTCAGCTGCGACACGTGGAAGACGTTATGGACTCCATCCAGAGAGGGTGGCAATGTCAGTCGGTATGCCACTTCTCCGATTTTCTCCTGTATGCCAAAAGATCCAATAAATCTTGGGCTGAGTTTTCCACTCCTTCCGAACCTAATGGTGCCACGTGTCGGAGAAATCTTCAAGAATACCAGTTCTCCAACCTTTAACAAAGTCATAATCAAGTCTTAGTTCCATAATCAAAATGTTTAAATTGACTTGAAATTTCATAAATTTAATTACCTCAAATTTCAAGGGCCTTCGGTGGCTATTTGCCCAATGTCGTTGCCTGTCTTGAGCCACTCGAAGTCTGTCCCTTATTTGCTTTACCTTCTCAGCTGAATCGATCACCATCTCTGGTCCCAGCAGGGCTCTTTCTCCAACGTCGTCCCATGATAGCGGGGTACGACATCTTCGTCCATACAGAGCTTCAAATGGAGTCATCTCAATACTTGCTTGGTAACTGTTATTATAAGAGAACTCCACAAGATGTAGATAGTCTTCCCAGGATCCTCCAAAATCTAGAACACATGTACGGAGCATATCTTCAAGTGTCTGGATTGTACGTTCCGATTGTCCATCGGTTTGGGGATGATAAGCTGTGCTGAATTTGAGTTGAGTCCCCAAGCTGGCTTGTAAGCTCTTCCAGAAGTGAGAGGTAAATCTTGAATCTCGGTCGGAGACAATACTTACTGGGACTCCATGCAGTCTGACAATGTGTCTGATATATAAATCTGCCAGCTTTTCTGTAGATAGCCCTACTTTGAAGGGTAAAAAATGTGCAGACTTGGTCAGTCTATCTACTATCACCCAGATTGTATCCTTTCCACTAGGTGTCCTTGGAAGTCCGGAAACAAAATCCATTGTGATATGTTCCCACTTCCACTCCAGAATGAGTAGTGGTTGAAGCAATCCTCCAGGTCTTTGTCTTTCTGCCTTGACTTGCTGGCACACTAAACAACGAGATACGAACTTGGCTACTTCTCTTTTCATGCCATGCCACCAAACATGTGTCCTCAGGTCCTTGTACATCTTGTTGGCTCCTGGATGTATAGAGTATTGCGATCTGTGCGCCTCTTGCATAATTTCTTCTCTTATGTCTCCTCGAGGTACACATAATCTATCGCCATGCCTCAGTGATCCATCTTCATGAATTCTGAAATCTTCCACTAATCCAGCTTGCACTTGTCCTCGAAGGCTTCGCAGGCCTTCGTCTTGGAACTGAGTCTCCTTGATCTTGTCTATTAAAGTAGACTGAATCTGCAGGTTCATCATTTGGCCTTCTTTTCCTGGGATAATTACTTCAATACCTAAACTTTCCAAGTCCTCTAGCAGGTGTCTGTCCATAGTCAAGTACATAGCCATAGGATATCTGCTTAGAGCATCAGCAACTACATTGGCCTTCCCAGGATGATATTGAAGGGTAATATCAAAGTCTTTCATTAGTTCCAGCCACCTTCTTTGCCTCATGTTTAGCTCTTTCTGGGTGAAGATATATTTTAGGCTTTTGTGGTCCGTAAATATTTCTACCCTTTCTCCATAAAGATAATGCTTCCATAGCTTAAGAGCAAAAATGACAGCTGCCAATTCTAAATCATGAGTTGGATAGTTCTTCTCATGAGGTCGAAGCTGTCTAGAGGCATATGCTATTACTTTCTTGTTCTGCTCTAATACACAACCTAGACCTTTTCCAGAAGCATCACTATAAATAGCGAAACCTCCGGTTCTAGAAGGTAAGGTCAGAATAGGGGCAGTAGTCAGCCTTTTCTTCAATTCCTCAAAAGTATGCTGACATTCATCAGTCCAGGTGAACTCTTCATCCTTCCTTGTTAATTTTGTCATGGGCTCAGCAATTCTTGCAATGTCCTTCACAAACTTTCGATAGTAGCCAGCTAGTCCCAGGAAGCTTCTAATCTCTGCTACAGAGTCTGGAGTGGGCCAGGATTCTACTGCCGCTATCTTCTTAGGATCTACTGCTATTCCATCTCCAGTCATAACATGTCCCAAGAATTCTACTTTGTCTAGGAAGAAGGCACATTTAGATAATTTTCCATAAAGTTTTTCTTCCTCAAAGTCTCCAATGCTAACCTCAAATGTTCTTCATGTTCTTCGGGGGTCTTGGAGTAGATCAAAATATCATCAATAAAGACCACTACAAACTTGTCTAGATATTTCTGAAATACTTTGTCCATCAAGTTCATAAAAACTGCTGGAGCATTCGTCAACCCGAACGGCATTACTAAGAATTCGTAGTGTCCGTTCCGGGTATTGAAAGCAGTTTTAGGGATGTCTTCCTTTCTCACCCTTACTTGGTGGTAACCAGACCTCAAATCAATCTTTGAAAATACCCGAGCTCCACTCAACTGATCAAATAGGTCATCTATCATGGGCAGGGGATACTTATTCTTAATTGTTAAGGCATTCAAGGCCCTATAGTCAATACACATTCGGGATGTTCCGTCCTTCTTGGGCACAAATAATACTGGAGCTCCCCAGGGTGAGACACTAGACCTAATGAAGCATTTGTCTTCTAGTTCTTTGATTTGCTCATTTAGTTCTATTATCTCCTTCTTGTTGATTCTGTAGGGATTTTGGGATACTGGTGCTGCTCCTGGCACTAAGTCAATAGAGAATTCAACTTCTCGGTCTGGGGGTAAGCTTGGGAGATCCTCAGGGAAGACATCAAGGTATTCAGAGATGATAGGTAGTGGCAATTCTTCTGTTACTAGGGCTCCACAAATTTTGTTATTACCCATTTCTCTAGAACCTCTAGCAAATTCAAATTCTGGCTTGTCAGGGGGCCTGAAGATTACACGACCTCTGTGGCAGTCTATAGTGGCATGATATTGACTTAACCAATCCATACCCAGTATAATATCAAAACTGGAAACTGGCATTACAAGTAGCCTAGCATACAGTTCTCTTCCACATAATGTAATAGGACAATTGTTACAGGCATCACTAACCGGAATAATTCCTCCACCGGTAATGATCTTATAACAATTCCTAAGGGGTTTAGTGATTAAGCTATGCTTCATAAGGAAATCTACTGACATGAATGAATGTGAAGCTCCAGAGTCAAACAAAGTAATAGCTGGTATTGAATTTATAAGCACAGAACCTGTGATCACGTCTGCTGTGGCTTCAGCTTCTTCCAGAGTCATTGCATAAGCACGGCCTTGCTGCGGTGCACCCCTCTGTTGCTGCTGTTGGTGCTGAGCAAAGCGTTGTTGTTGTGTTGGAAACGGGGGTCCCCTCTGTTGTACTGCTGGGGCCCTGGCCTGGACGGGAGCCTTGGGTGCAGCGGTGCATCCTTGAGCAGCTGGACAGTCCCTCATTTGATGCGCTGCTGAGCCGCAGTAGAGGCAGGCACCTAGCCTCTTCCTGCAGACTTGCCAAGTATGACCTGGTTTTTGGCAAAAGTTACAAGCAGCAGCTTGTTGGTTCTGTCCTTGAGCCTGGTGTTGGGGTGCTGGAGCTCGAGGGAGAGGACGCTGAGTTTGCTGAGGGGCCCTCTGCTGTTGTTGTTGTTGAAAAGGGCGCTTGTTGGGTCCCGCATTTCCGGTATCTCTCTCCCGTTTCAGTTTATGCCCCATATCTCTCTCAACGCCTTGTGCCACGCTCAGGATTTCTTCATAGGTGCGAGCTCGGCTGGTGGTGACAGCAAGGCGAATATCCGGAGATAGCCCCTTCTTGAATCTACTGGCTCTGTCCTCCGGGGTACGAACCATGTACTCCGCAAAGTGGCTTAATCTGCTAAATTCAGCAGTATATTCATCAACAGTCAGGTTACCTTGTTCCAGTCTCTCGAATTGGCTTTCGAGAGCTTCCCGAGCCACTTCGGGGTAGAATTTCTCCTTAAATAGCCTCTTGAAGTCCTCCCAGGTGATGTCAGGAGTAGATAGTTGGGGTTCATCTCTGAACCAGGTTCGAGCAATGTCGAACAGTTGCAGGCTTGCGGACTCCACTTTGAGGTCATCAGGGACCCGAGCAGTCTTCAGAAGTCTCTCAACATTCTCTATCCACTCATCGGCATAGAGAATGCCCTCAGTTCCGTAGAATTCCAGGGGTCTGAGATTCTTGAAGTCTTTGGCACTCCCTGGCCTCTTGAGTGACGACTCCTGGGACTTAAGAGCTTCTGAGAGGCTGGTCCGCAGAAGTGCAGTCTGTTCTTTCTGGGATTCCACCAATCCCTGGAACACTCCAAGTAGCTGTGCCCCATCCAGAGTAACTGCCGGAACAGATGGAGGCGGCGGGAGTGCAAGAGTCTCGGGCACATTCTGCTCAGCTGGTTCTGATGTGCCTCCTACTGTGTTCCTTGTCTGGACCATTCTGAAAGATTAAGGGATAGGAAGATCAGAATAGATTACTTGGAAATCAAAGGCGATAGGAAAATTGAGCAGAAATGATATCAAGAATTGAAATAAGGACCCTATACTGTGAATGAGCTTTTCCTAGAATTCTCAATCTTATTCCATACCCTGTCCTAGGGTATTACCCTATTTTAGGATAGGACCTGTATGGGCCACCATAAAAACGTGTCACGACCCGCACCCGAAAATTCGGGCACGAGTGCGTGGGTACGTCCAGCCTATGCCGCAGAGTCGGCGGTAGTACGCTGTCTAGGTCAAATCCATAGTTACTAACTAGCTCATTCACAAGTAACATAGGCAAGATAATAATGAGAACAGAAATTTAAGATTGCAACTGAAATAAATACGACCACAGATTCAAATGTTTTAGTACAGCAATTCAGAATGGAATCGGGGACAAACCCGATTAATAAGATAAGAAACAAAATAAAAGATAGCTACTACTAGCTACTCTGCAGCAGGGGTCTCCTGGGTGGGTTCTGGCTCCTCATAGGTATCATCTGTACCCTCATAGGGACCATAATAAGTAGGGGCAAGGTCCTCATCATCGCCTAAATCAACAGATCTAGTCAGGAAAGGAGCAAAGTACACAGTGCACAACAAAGTTAAACTAAATATTTATGATAATTAAATTGAATATCATGTTGAGAACTGCATAAGAGAACATCAATACCTCAGAATTAATGCTGTAAACAGGAATATGAGGAAACAGAACTAAATAAAACAGGAAATGAAACTACAACAGTCAGCAAGAAATATAACATGACCAGAAACTATCTGTGTGAACTTGTGTTTGTTTTTAGAATACATAGTTGGCATGTAGGGGTTTATAAGGCTAATCCGGCCGTCATAAACGGCTATTAAACAGGGAAAATCGAGATCTGGCTGAGGTACAGTCGCGTACCAACAGCTATTAAACAGGGCAGGGGAAAGGGTAAACTACATGCCTTCTAGTATTCTCCCACCCGACATGAAAAACAAGACAGGAACTTCAATATTCAAGACATGAAATCCAGCATTTCTAACACTAGGTGTAATCATCAAGGGTACTAGTAAAGCAGGGAATTAATTATCACAATATAAAGATTTAACTTGAAGTGCAGGTACTTGCCTGTTGTTTGGATCTGATTAATTTGGTTCTTGGGAAAAATTTCCAGAGATGAGTCCAAAAGCTGAAATAGACATTACCATCAAGCTCAAAAAATGTCAAATAGCTAGAAACGCCTATCCTTGGGTCCAATTTGGAGACAAGGACAAAAACGACAGTTTTGGGTCAAAACGGGATCCGCCGGTGGGCCCGTTTTGCACCAAAAAACGTGTCCGGGTCAAAGGTCTCCAAATTCACCAAACTTAGTGTCAACAGGTCAGGAACGCTGATACGAACGCAACGGAACTTCCAGATTTGGATTCCGATGAGCCGAACACAAAATCGCCCGTCGAGCGGGGCCTGTGGGGCCCACGACACGCGATTTCGTCAACGTTCTCAGAATCGAACCAAACTTGACCCACAGGACCAGCGTATCGCTACGAGTCCGATGGCGCAAGTTTCGTCTCGATCTGACGAGTGTACAAGAAGTTAGGGCAAATTGTAGAAAAGTCGAATACGGGGCGATGTTCGCCGATACGCGTTGATTTCGGTGTGCACGCACACCCGAATCAGCTTCCACGAAATCTCACACGTCCGTATCGATGACGCGCACGTATCTGTGAAGATCGCACGCGACCAAGTCGTCCCGTTTGGCGGGGCGCACTCAGTTCCGGGGTAAAACAGGGTCTGGTTTTTCCTGTTTTTGGATCGCGGTGTGCGATCACCACAGGACGCGATGCCCCAAACGGTTTGTCCGGGCACCGAGAGGGTCATACAGGCTTCGCGTAGAAATTTACGGAATTGAAAACGGAGCTACGAACAAAAAGTTACACGCACCTGAAGGGGACCCAAAAATCAGGGTCGAGTCGTGTCCGACTCGTGTCGGACACGGGAATAAGAATTAGGGCTAGGGTTAGGGTTTGGTCTGGGAGCTCCGGCGGAGGGGCGGCCGGCCAGAGGCGGCACTGACTGGCCGGAGGCGGTCGGGGGCGTTGGGGCGCGGCCGGGCGGAGGCACGGCGGAGCGGGCGGCGCCGGGAACGGCGGCTGCGGCTTCTGGAGCTGCTGGAACGGAGAGGAGGGCGGCCTGGGTCTCGGGTGCGGCTGGGCGAGGCGACGCGGAGCGGGGCGGCACCGGAAACGGCGGCTGCGGGACGGGTGGTGCACGGTGGGCGAGGGTGGTCGGGTGGCGGAGGTAGACGATCGGACGGGGCGGTTTAAATAGGGGGAGTGAGGGAGAGAGAGGCGCCGGGAACGGCGGAGGGGGAGGGGACGTGGCCGCTGAGGGCGGGGCGAGCCGGGCGGAGCGGCGGGGGAACGTGGGGCGCGCTGGCCGGCGGAGCGGGGCGTCCGGCGTGGGACGCGAGCGGCGTGGGGAGAGGGAGACCGGGTCTCCGGGCTGGCGGGTCGGGTCTCCGGGCAGACCCGCCCGACCCGCAAGGGAACGACTGGGCTGGGCTGGGCTTCGGCCCACTGGGCCGGGCCGGCCCAGAAGAAAAGAAAAAAAAAATATAAATAATAATAATAAATAATAATAAAAGAAATCAGTTAATTAAATAATTAATTAAAATTAGTTTTTAGGCATTTAAAAATAGGTCTGAGGTCCAGAAAAATCCAGAAAAATTACCCTAAGTCCAGTTTTTCATTTTACACCCAAAAATATTATTTTCATGATATTTTAATATTATTTATTAATAATTAAAAATCATTTAATAATTAAGAACCTTGATTTTAATTTCAGAAAATATTCAGAAAATTCCAGAAAATTAGGAAAAATCCAAGATTTAATAATTTGAAAATTCAGGGGGTTTACAACCTACCCAACTTACAAAAATTTTGTCCTCGAAATTTAAGAATAACAAGGCACGAAAGGAAAGGCCGAGAAATAAAATATACCTCAGGGTTCAAAAAGATAGGGGTATCGCTCCCTAATCTCGTCTTCTCGCTCCCAGGTGGATTCGCCGGGAGAATGGTGCTTCCAAGCTATGCGAACCAGGGAGATAACCTGGTTCCGTAGAACTTTGTCCGATCGATCCAGTATATCCACGGGTTGCTCTTGGTAAGTCAGACTTGGGCCTACTTCGAGCTCTGAGTGATCCAAAATGTGGCTGGGGTCTGACACGTACTTTCTCAGCTGCGACACGTGGAAGACGTTATGGACTCCATCCAGAGAGGGTGGCAATGTCAGTCGGTATGCCACTTCTCCGATTTTCTCCTGTATGCCAAAAGATCCAATAAATCTTGGGCTGAGTTTTCCACTCCTTCCGAACCTAATGGTGCCACGTGTCGGAGAAATCTTCAAGAATACCAGTTCTCCAACCTTTAACAAAGTCATAATCAAGTCTTAGTTCCATAATCAAAATGTTTAAATTGACTTGAAATTTCATAAATTTAATTACCTCAAATTTCAAGGGCCTTCGGTGGCTATTTACCCAATGTCGTTGCCTGTCTTGAGCCACTCGAAGTCTGTCCCTTATTTGCTTTACCTTCTCAGCTGAATCGATCACCATCTCTGGTCCCAGCAGGGCTCTTTCTCCAACGTCGTCCCATGATAGCGGGGTACGACATCTTCGTCCATACAGAGCTTCAAATGGAGTCATCTCAATACTTGCTTGGTAACTGTTATTATAAGAGAACTCCACAAGATGTAGATAGTCTTCCCAGGATCCTCCAAAATCTAGAACACATGTACGGAGCATATCTTCAAGTGTCTGGATTGTACGTTCCGATTGTCCATCGGTTTGGGGATGATAAGCTGTGCTGAATTTGAGTTGAGTCCCCAAGCTGGCTTGTAAGCTCTTCCAGAAGTGAGAGGTAAATCTTGAATCTCGGTCGGAGACAATACTTACTGGGACTCCATGCAGTCTGACAATGTGTCTGATATATAAATCTGCCAGCTTTTCTGTAGATAGCCCTACTTTGAAGGGTAAAAAATGTGCAGACTTGGTCAGTCTATCTACTATCACCCAGATTGTATCCTTTCCACTAGGTGTCCTTGGAAGTCCGGAAACAAAATCCATTGTGATATGTTCCCACTTCCACTCCGGAATGAGTAATGGTTGAAGCAATCCTCCAGGTCTTTGTCTTTCTGCCTTGACTTGCTGGCACACTAAACAACGAGATACGAACTTGGCTACTTCTCTTTTCATGCCATGCCACCAAACATGTGTCCTCAGGTCCTTGTACATCTTGTTGGCTCCTGGATGTATAGAGTATTGCGATCTGTGCGCCTCTTGCATAATTTCTTCTCTTATGTCTCCTCGAGGTACACATAATCTATCGCCATGCCTCAGTGATCCATCTTCATGAATTCTGAAATCTTCCACTAATCCAGCTTGCACTTGTCCTCGAAGGCTTCGCAGGCCTTCGTCTTGGAACTGAGTCTCCTTGATCTTGTCTATTAAAGTAGACTGAATCTGCAGGTTCATCATTTGGCCTTCTTTTCCTGGGATAATTACTTCAATACCTAAACTTTCCAAGTCCTCTAGCAGGTGTCTGTCCATAGTCAAGTACATAGCCATAGGATATCTGCTTAGAGCATCAGCAACTACATTGGCCTTCCCAGGATGATATTGAAGGGTAATATCAAAGTCTTTCATTAGTTCCAGCCACCTTCTTTGCCTCATGTTTAGCTCTTTCTGGGTGAAGATATATTTTAGGCTTTTGTGGTCCGTAAATATTTCTACCCTTTCTCCATAAAGATAATGCTTCCATAGCTTAAGAGCAAAAATGACAGCTGCCAATTCTAAATCATGAGTTGGATAGTTCTTCTCATGAGGTCGAAGCTGTCTAGAGGCATATGCTATTACTTTCTTGTTCTGCTCTAATACACAACCTAGACCTTTTCCAGAAGCATCACTATAAATAGCGAAACCTCCGGTTCTAGAAGGTAAGGTCAGAATAGGGGCAGTAGTCAGCCTTTTCTTCAATTCCTCAAAAGTATGCTGACATTCATCAGTCCAGGTGAACTCTTCATCCTTCCTTGTTAATTTTGTCATGGGCTCAGCAATTCTTGCAATGTCCTTCACAAACTTTCGATAGTAGCCAGCTAGTCCCAGGAAGCTTCTAATCTCTGCTACAGAGTCTGGAGTGGGCCAGGATTCTACTGCCGCTATCTTCTTAGGATCTACTGCTATTCCATCTCCAGTCATAACATGTCCCAAGAATTCTACTTTGTCTAGGAAGAAGGCACATTTAGATAATTTTCCATAAAGTTTTTCTTCCTCAAAGTCTCCAATGCTAACCTCAAATGTTCTTCATGTTCTTCGGGGGTCTTGGAGTAGATCAAAATATCATCAATAAAGACCACTACAAACTTGTCTAGATATTTCTGAAATACTTTGTCCATCAAGTTCATAAAAACTGCTGGAGCATTCGTCAACCCGAACGGCATTACTAAGAATTCGTAGTGTCCGTTCCGGGTATTGAAAGCAGTTTTAGGGATGTCTTCCTTTCTCACCCTTACTTGGTGGTAACCAGACCTCAAATCAATCTTTGAAAATACCCGAGCTCCACTCAACTGATCAAATAGGTCATCTATCATGGGCAGGGGATACTTATTCTTAATTGTTAAGGCATTCAAGGCCCTATAGTCAATACACATTCGGGATGTTCCGTCCTTCTTGGGCACAAATAATACTGGAGCTCCCCAGGGTGAGACACTAGACCTAATGAAGCATTTGTCTTCTAGTTCTTTGATTTGCTCATTTAGTTCTATTATCTCCTTCTTGTTGATTCTGTAGGGATTTTGGGATACTGGTGCTGCTCCTGGCACTAAGTCAATAGAGAATTCAACTTCTCGGTCTGGGGGTAAGCTTGGGAGATCCTCAGGGAAGACATCAAGGTATTCAGAGATGATAGGTAGTGGCAATTCTTCTGTTACTAGGGCTCCACAAATTTTGTTATTACCCATTTCTCTAGAACCTCTAGCAAATTCAAATTCTGGCTTGTCAGGGGGCCTGAAGATTACACGACCTCTGTGGCAGTCTATAGTGGCATGATATTGACTTAACCAATCCATACCCAGTATAATATCAAAACTGGAAACTGGCATTACAAGTAGCCTAGCATACAGTTCTCTTCCACATAATGTAATAGGACAATTGTTACAGGCATCACTAACCGGAATAATTCCTCCACCGGTAATGATCTTATAACAATTCCTAAGGGGTTTAGTGATTAAGCTATGCTTCATAAGGAAATCTACTGACATGAATGAATGTGAAGCTCCAGAGTCAAACAAAGTAATAGCTGGTATTGAATTTATAAGCACAGAACCTGTGATCACGTCTGCTGTGGCTTCAGCTTCTTCCAGAGTCATTGCATAAGCACGGCCTTGCTGCGGTGCACCCCTCTGTTGCTGCTGTTGGTGCTGAGCAAAGCGTTGTTGTTGTGTTGGAAACGGGGGTCCCCTCTGTTGTACTGCTGGGGCCCTGGCCTGGACGGGAGCCTTGGGTGCAGCGGTGCATCCTTGAGCAGCTGGACAGTCCCTCATTTGATGCGCTGCTGAGCCGCAGTAGAGGCAGGCACCTAGCCTCTTCCTGCAGACTTGCCAAGTATGACCTGGTTTTTGGCAAAAGTTACAAGCAGCAGCTTGTTGGTTCTGTCCTTGAGCCTGGTGTTGGGGTGCTGGAGCTCGAGGGAGAGGACGCTGAGTTTGCTGAGGGGCCCTCTGCTGTTGTTGTTGTTGAAAAGGGCGCTTGTTGGGTCCCGCATTTCCGGTATCTCTCTCCCGTTTCAGTTTATGCCCCATATCTCTCTCAACGCCTTGTGCCACGCTCAGGATTTCTTCATAGGTGCGAGCTCGGCTGGTGGTGACAGCAAGGCGAATATCCGGAGATAGCCCCTTCTTGAATCTACTGGCTCTGTCCTCCGGGGTACGAACCATGTACTCCGCAAAGTGGCTTAATCTGCTAAATTCAGCAGTATATTCATCAACAGTCAGGTTACCTTGTTCCAGTCTCTCGAATTGGCTTTCGAGAGCTTCCCGAGCCACTTCGGGGTAGAATTTCTCCTTAAATAGCCTCTTGAAGTCCTCCCAGGTGATGTCAGGAGTAGATAGTTGGGGTTCATCTCTGAACCAGGTTCGAGCAATGTCGAACAGTTGCAGGCTTGCGGACTCCACTTTGAGGTCATCAGGGACCCGAGCAGTCTTCAGGAGTCTCTCAACATTCTCTATCCACTCATCGGCATAGAGAATGCCCTCAGTTCCGTAGAATTCCAGGGGTCTGAGATTCTTGAAGTCTTTGGCACTCCCTGGCCTCTTGAGTGACGACTCCTGGGACTTAAGAGCTTCTGAGAGGCTGGTCCGCAGAAGTGCAGTCTGTTCTTTCTGGGATTCCACCAATCCCTGGAACACTCCAAGTAGCTGTGCCCCATCCAGAGTAACTGCCGGAACAGATGGAGGCGGCGGGAGTGCAAGAGTCTCGGGCACATTCTGCTCAGCTGGTTCTGATGTGCCTCCTACTGTGTTCCTTGTCTGGACCATTCTGAAAGATTAAGGGATAGGAAGATCAGAATAGATTACTTGGAAATCAAAGGCGATAGGAAAATTGAGCAGAAATGATATCAAGAATTGAAATAAGGACCCTATACTGTGAATGAGCTTTTCCTAGAATTCTCAATCTTATTCCATACCCTGTCCTAGGGTATTACCCTATTTTAGGATAGGACCTGTATGGGCCACCATAAAAACGTGTCACGACCCGCACCCGAAAATTCGGGCACGAGTGCGTGGGTACGTCCAGCCTATGCCGCAGAGTCGGCGGTAGTACGCTGTCTAGGTCAAATCCATAGTTACTAACTAGCTCATTCACAAGTAACATAGGCAAGATAATAATGAGAACAGAAATTTAAGATTGCAACTGAAATAAATACGACCACAGATTCAAATGTTTTAGTACAGCAATTCAGAATGGAATCGGGGACAAACCCGATTAATAAGATAAGAAACAAAATAAAAGATAGCTACTACTAGCTACTCTGCAGCAGGGGTCTCCTGGGTGGGTTCTGGCTCCTCATAGGTATCATCTGTACCCTCATAGGGACCATAATAAGTAGGGGCAAGGTCCTCATCATCGCCTAAATCAACAGATCTAGTCAGGAAAGGAGCAAAGTACACAGTGCACAACAAAGTTAAACTAAATATTTATGATAATTAAATTGAATATCATGTTGAGAACTGCATAAGAGAACATCAATACCTCAGAATTAATGCTGTAAACAGGAATATGAGGAAACAGAACTAAATGAAACAGGAAATGAAACTACAACAGTCAGCAAGAAATATAACATGACCAGAAACTATCTGTGTGAACTTGTGTTTGTTTTTAGAATACATAGTTGGCATGTAGGGGTTTATAAGGCTAATCCGGCCGTCATAAACGGCTATTAAACAGGGAAAATCGAGATCTGGCTGAGGTACAGTCGCGTACCAACAGCTATTAAACAGGGCAGGGGAAAGGGTAAACTACATGCCTTCTAGTATTCTCCCACCCGACATGAAAAACAAGACAGGAACTTCAATATTCAAGACATGAAATCCAGCATTTCTAACACTAGGTGTAATCATCAAGGGTACTAGTAAAGCAGGGAATTAATTATCACAATATAAAGATTTAACTTGAAGTGCAGGTACTTGCCTGTTGTTTGGATCTGATTAATTTGGTTCTTAGGAAAAATTTCCAGAGATGAGTCCAAAAGCTGAAATAGACATTACCATCAAGCTCAAAAAATGTCAAATAGCTAGAAACGCCTATCCTTGGGTCCAATTTGGAGACAAGGACAAAAACGACAGTTTTGGGTCAAAACGGGATCCGCCGGTGGGCCCGTTTTGCACCAAAAAACGTGTCCGGGTCAAAGGTCTCCAAATTCACCAAACTTAGTGTCAACAGGTCAGGAACGCTGATACGAACGCAACGGAACTTCCAGATTTGGATTCCGATGAGCCGAACACAAAATCGCCCGTCGAGCGGGGCCTATGGGGCCCACGACACGCGATTTCGTCAACGTTCTCAGAATCGAACCAAACTTGACCCACAGGACCAGCGTATCGCTACGAGTCCGATGGCGCAAGTTTCGTCTCGATCTGACGAGTGTACAAGAAGTTAGGGCAAATTGTAGAAAAGTCGAATACGGGGCGATGTTCGCCGATACGCGTTGATTTCGGTGTGCACGCACACCCGAATCAGCTTCCACGAAATCTCACACGTCCGTATCGATGACGCGCACGTATCTGTGAAGATCGCACGCGACCAAGTCGTCCCGTTTGGCGGGGCGCACTCAGTTCCGGGGTAAAACAGGGTCTGGTTTTTCCTGTTTTTGGATCGCGGTGTGCGATCACCACAGGACGCGATGCCCCAAACGGTTTGTCCGGGCACCGAGAGGGTCATACAGGCTTCGCGTAGAAATTTACGGAATTGAAAACGGAGCTACGAACAAAAAGTTACACGCACCTGAAGGGGACCCAAAAATCAGGGTCGAGTCGTGTCCGACTCGTGTCGGACACGGGAATAAGAATTAGGGCTAGGGTTAGGGTTTGGTCTGGGAGCTCCGGCGGAGGGGCGGCCGGCCAGAGGCGGCACTGACTGGCCGGAGGCGGTCGGGGGCGTTGGGGCGCGGCCGGGCGGAGGCACGGCGGAGCGGGCGGCGCCGGGAACGGCGGCTGCGGCTTCTGGAGCTGCTGGAACGGAGAGGAGGGCGGCCTGGGTCTCGGGTGCGGCTGGGCGAGGCGACGCGGAGCGGGGCGGCACCGGAAACGGCGGCTGCGGGACGGGTGGTGCACGGTGGGCGAGGGTGGTCGGGTGGCGGAGGTAGACGATCGGACGGGGCGGTTTAAATAGGGGGAGTGAGGGAGAGAGAGGCGCCGGGAACGGCGGAGGGGGAGGGGACGTGGCCGCTGAGGGCGGGGCGAGCCGGGCGGAGCGGCGGGGGGAACGTGGGGCGCGCTGGCCGGCGGAGCGGGGCGTCCGGCGTGGGACGCGGGCGGCGTGGGGAGAGGGAGACCGGGTCTCCGGGCTGGCGGGTCGGGTCTCCGGGCAGACCCGCCCGACCCGCAAGGGAACGGCTGGGCTGGGCTGGGCTTCGGCCCACTGTTGCCGGGCCGGCCCAGAAGAAAAGGAAAAATAAAAATAAAAAATAAAATATAAATAATATAAATAATAATAATAAATAATAATAAAAGAAATCAGTTAATTAAATAATTAATTAAAATTAGTTTTTAGGCATTTAAAAATAGGTCTGAGGCCCAGAAAATTACCCTAAGTCCAGTTTTTCATTTTACACCCAAAAATATTATTTTTATGATATTTTAATATTATTTATTAACAATTAAAAATTATTTAATAATTAAGAACCTTGATTTTAATTTCAGAAAATTCCCAGAAAATTCCAGAAAATTAGAAAAAATCCAAGATTTAATAATTTGAAAATTCAGGGGGTTTACAATGTTCCAACAAAAGTGGCAGACGAGTAACCCGACATGCATATCTTATATCAAAGATACTTGGCTAGAACCACATAAAGAACAATTCGTCTTAGCATGGACGAACATGGTGAAGCATTATGGCACAATCACTACGAACCGGGTCGAAGGATCACATTCAAGTTTAAAAAGATATCTACGGTCATCGGTCGGTAATTTTGTCTCCGTTTGGCAATCGATTCATTTGATGATTATTTTCACGGTGAACGAGATTGTAACATCATTTGAGATGAGCCTCAATATTGCAAAGCATGATTACAAGCATGAACACCTCTTGGATGGTTTAATCCATGTAGTATCTCACAAGGCCTTGGGCTTATTGTTTGAGGAGATTGGTAGGTCGAAGTCGGTTGATTATGATTCCGAGGTTTGCGGTCAATAGTACGCGGAACATTGCGTTCCTTACGCATCGACGCAGTAGGGCGTCTTCTGATGATATCTTCATCCACAGTGCCCTTCCGAGGGTCATGACTATAAGACAAAAAAAAATCATTTAACATCCTAAATTAATTTAACATTCAGGACTGTATAAATTTCTACAGTCCTATACGTATACAGGAATGCAAAAATTTTCACAGTCCTAATTTTTTTGGACTGTTGAAATTTCTACGGTCCTTTATAAATTTAGGACTGTGGAAATTTCTACAGTCCTTAATGTATATAGGACTGTAGAATTTTCTACAGTCTTAAATCTATATGGGACTGTAGAAATTTCTACAGTCCCGATCGATACTGCTCGATACTTTCGACGATTGTCGATATTGTATGCCCTAAAATCGGGTACGAGCATCCAAGTAAACGTTTAAACTACATCCTAAAGTACATTCAGGACTTGTATGTCCTCATTTGAAGAATGGAAAGAAAATCACTCAAAATTTTCGAAATGCAATAGAAATTTTTAAATTTTTTGGAAAATTTTGTAAATGCAATAGAACAAGGAGAAGGAAGAATTGTACCTTGATTCTTTCGAGACTTTTGGAGCCATCGACAAGGAGGAGGAGGACGAAGTCGAGGAGAACGGCTCCGGCGGGAGGGGGGAGTGCTCCGGTGGGATTTGGAGGGTTTAAAGTTTGGACTAGTATGAGTAAACTAATGGACTAGTGTGAGTAAACTTTGTTCATTAATGGGCTAGTCCCAATCCTGGACTAGTCCTTAATAAAGTTTGTAGTGCCCTTGTCAAAAGCCTAAGTTAAATGTTAACTGTTTTAACTTGTAGAGGATATGGTCAAGTTTGTCGACAACTATCATGAATACCGAAAAAAATGCACGGAAATGTTTCAAAGTATGTGACTACGATGACAGAAATGAGCATAATTGTTGAAGAGAGTGTTGGAAAATGTCTTGCTGAACAACTCTGGAGTATATCATTTGTAAGACCCTGTCTTTGAGGTACTTGTTCCTGGTGGTAGGATATTGCCATTTTCAATTCCGATCTGTAATATGCACCAAATACGCATAATTTGTCATGTTACAAGCACTTGGATTCTGATTTGTACATACATTTAACTCTGATGAACTACATTTCCAAAAATAGTGAAAGTTTTTCATGTCACAGACAATATTCGTTTACCTTGCTCTCGAGGAAGATTAACAATTTGGATTTATATGCACTTCGTGTTATACTGATGTCTCGTAATCGACCTACATAGTTCTTGTTTTTTTTTTTTTTTTTCCCACTAAATTTAGGCCGATTTTGTGTGCATGCAACTCGATGCACAACAGGAGAGGACAGTCTTTGTAAAAGCGTGAATTGTATGAATTTTATGTGCCAAGAGTACTGGAGAATGGCACAATATACCCTCTTTGCTAGAGTATTGCTGCCTAAGAATGTAATGATGACATATGGATGTCAAAACTCTGGCGAGGTTTTGCTATGGAATCACACTATTTGCTCAATATTCAACATTAGCCAAACTATTATATTTTGTAGAAAACAAGAGTAGTCATGGACGTATCCAATGAAAACAAAAACAAAAACAATATTGGGCCAAAGCTATAAAAAGTTTAGTTTCATCTAAAGATAACTTGAAGATGGAAGACTACGAGGATACAAGAAGCCAAAGCTTTATCAAAGATAGAACAAACTTGAACAAGCCAAACTATTTGAAGAATCAAGTACTCGAGTCCAGTGTAATCTTTTTCTTATATTGGACTCTAGGAAAGGTTGTAACTCAATAGGTAATGACAAAATAAAAAGTACTAAAAATCCTTAGCCGACGAGTCAAAATTACCCAGACAATATACCGATATTATACCGACCGTATACTGTTATACCCAGATTTGGCCAAAAAAGAATTCAAGAGAGCTCAAGAGTTGTTCAACAATATACTGCTAAATGCTGGTAGTATATTTTCGATATACCGACATTATTCTGCCAGTATAGCGACGACAATTTTCCAGTAAGCAACTTCTTTGTTGATCAGTATACCAATTTTGCCTTCGTAGTATACTGGCAGTCTACGGATGGTATACCGTCAGTATACTGCTAGTATATTGTCTGTTCTTTCTGAGCATTAAATACTGTAACGTCTAGTTTTGTAGCCATTACTGTGCTGGCAATGTATACCGGCATGTCAGCAAAATAACGACTCTATTATGAGGAGTTGAGTTTGGTTTGTGTTCTATATAAACCATTATTGGCCTTATTTATTCCAACTTCTTGGAGTCTAAACTTGGACCATATAATTGGAAACCACGTATTCAAAACCTCTCCATATTCAAGAGCTTTTAGTTGCCAATATCTATTGAGATTTGAGATTGAGTTTTAATTGAGTTGTAAATTACGATTTTTAAATTCTTGTGAGAAGAATATCATCATCTTTTTTTATAAGAGGTTGAATTCCGCAAATCTTCGAATCACAATTTGAATACGGAAGTAATGAGATCCTAAAAACGAAGATGCCCTCAAACAAAAATCCCGGCCCACTCGCCACAGTCCAAATATTAACTGCTCGCTAAGCTGCGTTACTGTATCCCAGACTTGTATCTACAGTATTTTCCTACAGCCATAGTTTCCTCTTAGTTCAAGATGCATTTGAACCACCAATAACAATTTCCTATTAAACACCAAACTAACAGATGAAATTTGAAAGATACATTATTGCTCAATACAAAACACACGATCAATCAACCGATAGGGGGTGTATAGAGCAGGCAAAGGGAAGATCACGATAGCATCTGACTTTATTTAGATCTCGAGAAGATCAAGAGAGACCATAGTTTTATTTAGACGGTTATATAGAAAGAATCATGAACAATTCATGAATATATATTTTTTTAATTTTTTCGTACATGTATGCATATATACTTTTCTGTAACACTTGGACCAGTTTGCCAAATGCAAATGTATGGTAGTACACTGTATGTATCAACAAATTCAACAGCTCTTTCTTGACAGGCTGCATCCCGTCCATCTACCGGCGGAAGGGGTTCTGTAATCCAATAGGAAAACACATAATCAGAGAAAAATATACATATATGAATCCCTTTTCGGAAATCTACTGTAAAATATAACTTTATTTTGCACGAAATTCACGAGGCATGCATCCAATCTATAAGAATCAGTTGGTCTCTGTTGCATATGATTTCTTCATTCATGTGTGCGTGTGTAAGAGAGAGAGTCAGAGAAAGTCGGAAAGAGCTTGCCTTGCACAAATAGGAGTATGGGACTTGATTAAGTAGAGGATGACCCCCAGAGAGAAGAAATCCCCTATTCAACAAACGAGGCAAGAACTACTCATCAATTGGCGTTCAAATTTTAACAGAACAAAGAAAAATTATGTATGACAGTTGATACTCTAATCGATATAGATAACTACAATGGTTCATCTACTTAACTTGTACGAGTTAATGATCATAATTGAACTACTAACTTGCATCGATATGCATCTGCTGTTGCATATGCTTAATATCTGCTGATTTTCTCGGAATCCAGAAAATTGGTGGCATTTTTTTTAACCAGTGGGTACTGTAGACTGCAGGCCGCTGATGATAGAAAAGATATGTAGATGTATTTTGAAGTCAATCTTCTAGAGTTAAATTGTAACCTTACCAACTTGTTCTTCTTCTTCTTCTTCCTTTCGAGGTAAGCAACAAACTCCTCTTGGCGCGATAGGGCTTCCTCCAGAGCCTGCGAAAACATTAATGTAGGTAATTCTTAGTGACTGAATTATGAACTTTAAATCGAATCATAACTAAACCTATCAGTAGTAGCTTAGTAGCAAATCAAGAGCATAATCAGGAGCATCAAGATTGCAATGTAGGAAACCTGTACATTTCTGTCGAATCTATTGAAAGATGAAAGGGAAAAAAATTTGTACAAATACCTTAACTAGGCATTCGTCATTTTAGCTATCTAGTGTGATGTTATTTTTTTCATCATTATATATTCATCGTATCACTTAATCTAGTGTTCAGGCTAGATATGATCATTATTTCTCATCAGTGGTGAAATTTCAAGATGTCTATTTATTTCTTTTATTTATTGACTCCATGCTCAAGAATTAATGCATGACTCAAAAAATCGCATTTAATCTAGTGATTACATACCAGTTATGTTGCATGAATACGAACACGAATATGGCTAAGAACTTGATACAGAAACAGGATACAAACATTTTCAACTATCTATAGTCACCTATGTTGCAATATGGGTACAAACACGATGGTGATACCGACACTATTTTTGCATGAATAAGACCAAGGATATGGTTAAGAACTTGATACAGAAACAGGATACAGACATTTTCTACTAGATACAATAGTAGTCACCTATGTTGCAATATGGGTACCAACATGATAGTGATACCGACAGTATCTTTCCTGTGTTCGTCCAACATAGAGTACCAGATATCCTTTCTGTGAGGACCAATAAATTTTAGCAACTATTGAGGTAACTGGAGTTCTAGCCTAGGAAGCACAGCCACTTCAAAATTTTGGGCACTGTCGTGTCGGACATGTATCAGACACACCATGAATACTCCAAAATGCACAAGACACTCCAAAATAGGTGCCTTGTCAGTCTCACTGCCCGTGCAACATAAAAACAAAACAATAAGCATTGCCCAATATAATCTGTAGTAGGGTTCGAAAAATCATGTTCCAATTATAGTCTATTAATTGAGGTTGAAAAATCTAGCAACAAGCCTTACCTTCTTGGTCGACTCAAGCTCAGCTTCCAATGCGTCAACTCGGCTCACAGCAGCATTCAGCAACTCCTCCTTCTCAATGGGGATCTCTGCGGGCTTCTGGCTCAGAACAACAACCTTCTCCTCCATCTCCGCGAGGCGCTTTATGGCACTGTTGAACTCGGCCTCAGAAACGCTCCATGCAGGCGGCTGCTGCATCTGAGCCTTGACTAAGGCATCGCAGCAGTAGGAAGGCTCCATCACATCGACAGCCGACTTGGGGATATCGCGTGTCACTTTGAGCACGGTGGCAATGCCCATGACAAAGGCCATGACCCCGGAGACGATATTGGGTCTGAACGCATCTTGATTCTTGCAAGAATCAGACAGCATACGATCTCCGTCCACTGATGGGTATTGAAAGATACAGTGTGTTAGATGAACTTCACATTAACCCTATATCTTCCTTTATATGAATTATGATCTAGTTATTTACTGTACACCACATGAAATGCCATATAGCACATAGAAACATTTTTCGCTCATTCATAAAGCAAGAGTAATTTTATATACATGTGTAATATGAATTAGACCTTGTTTCATGAAATTGCTCATATATCAGTACCTACGAGTTCAATCGCAAATAGTGTCTTATTCATAAGTTTGTTCACTTTATCACGATCTTCGCAAGCAAGAACTATGCACCTGAAGAATGAGTTGAAACTTGAATGTATAAATAGCATGTGACGGAGCATGGACCTTTAGAGATGGAAAGTCTTCTGCTGGATAATCCTTTGTTCCAGGTTGCATCCATAGTCTTGTCCACCATTGGGATGCAATTGTCGTACCTATCTTGAACCTGCAAATTTCATAGAGCTGCTAAGACGTCTATTACTGTCATACCAATATTTTGTTACAAAATGACCAGACAAGTTATATTTGTTGTGTCAATGTACTCATCATTAGGGGGTTCGAAAGTATTGCAGAAAGATAGATAGGACATGGTTTCCCAATGAGATTGAGTTCAACCAATATGCGAGATAGAAATATGCCATTCGCTATTCCCATCTATTTGTGCATCAAGTCCGAAGAAGATCTCAATCTATAATGAAGAAATGATAGCAGCTTGTTGTTTTATAGGTTTTCTCATATTCAGACCTAAGAGTTTAGGTAAGACTTTCAAACTCACTCTTGACTGGAAAATTGAGTCTATTCAGAAAGAATCTCAACAATTCTGACGTTTGGTGGATGGGGATGGGCCACATTAAACACTGATCAAGCGTGCAAAACTCGCTACTGGATGGAGGTTCGATGATGGGGGATGAGCCACATCAAACATTGATGTAAGGGGGTTATGGATTGAGCCACATCAAACAAATCGGTTAGTCGGATCAACAAAGTACCAAGATTTGAGGAAAGAATTTTGTGATAGGGATTTAGCAGGATACCTACTTTTCTCATTTAGTTGTAACTTCAATACATAGGTGGACTTTAGTACGAGCCTAGGGCAAAAGATACTACCTACTTTCAGAGCAACAGTATGACCCAATGGCCAAAGATACTTCAAGATATTAACATGTATTCAAATGTGGCCCATGGCAGGGATAGTTTCTAGCTGCGGCAAGCTTATGACTCGCTAACATATATGTCTGTTTAGTCTTGTTGGTGTATACATTCTT
Organism: Iris macrosiphon; assembly: GCA_036927795.1. NCBI lineage: Eukaryota > Viridiplantae > Streptophyta > Magnoliopsida > Asparagales > Iridaceae > Iris > Iris macrosiphon. Next base: position 13,669,433 of record JAYESA010000005.1, on the reverse strand, counting down.
GTTTTATATCTTTCATTGTTTCGGACTCTCCATTTGCAATCGGTACTTGTTTCTTCAATTACCATTAATATAATGTACTCTAGTCATTTTAACAAACTAGGAGATACCTTGTAGTCAGTATTAGTCATTTCTTCACGAAGTGGTGACAAGCTTGGGTGCTCAATCATACCCCGAGACATCGACTTCCTGGGAGAGAAGGTCCTCACATCGTTTTCTCCACGGAAAGAACCTTGCTTCTTCACATGCAACAATGTGGTTTTTAATTTAAGAAACGCGTTCGCAACAATAATCATAATTTAGCAAAAAGAACAGAAAAACTGAAAAAGGGAGGGAAAAAACTCGGGTTCTAAGTAACACCTTGGGATAGACTATGTCATCCTCGGAGATTGTCTTCTCGTCAGCAGGAATTAAGCTCGGTTTTCCACATTTCGCGTCACCATTTTGAACCATCTGAGTATAAATATTAAGATCAAATTAGCAAATTTGTCTGGTATTTGAAATTCGAATCAAGAAATCTAATTGCTCCATCTTGAAGAGCATGAAAAAACTAATTCCTCCTTCATTTAGGCATACCCCTAGTTATAAAAACTCTATATATACAGTAGATACTATGATTTACTCTGTTTATTCATTAGTCATTTAGGCATGCACCTCAATCCAAGTTCATTTACTCAATTACATTGCACCGTGATGGTATCGGTGCAACATGTCACTTATGAGTGACGCTACATATTGAAAGAAATTTTAGTTTCACAAAAGAGACAATATGGTTTCAGTTTTCCTAGTCCATATATTTCCTCACGAGCAAATAGACACTAATATTGAGAGTAGAATAAGCACCCTCATAATTTCAGGATCCTTCCATGGGCCTTTGTCGGAGCGAAGGCACCCTCCTTGATCAGCGCAAGTGCAAGTTCCACCGAGGAACTCCGGCAATTCACTGCCATAAAACTCGTATAGGTGAGATCAACATGGTGCAAGTTCTTTTAATCAACCATGATATAGGTGTAGTGTTTTGAGCGGAAGAAATGGTATTGAATGAAAGATAGCTAATATGTATCCAATAGTCACAATGCAAATGGGATTCAAATGCATTCAAGGAAGAAAGTTCTATCTAGCCATTAGAATGCTACCTGGCGTCGATCACTTCAAGCAACTTGCTCTGGTACTTGTTACCAAGAACCTGAGGGAAAAAGTAAAAAGTACTTAATTTTGATTCTCGGAAGAAACTCTTATTAAGATACAGATAAAGATATGAGCTTACATGGATCTTAGCGGTGGTTTTAGGGTCAAGGAATCCCTTCACTGTGTTCCATAGTAGTCTGAATCCCTGGCCTGCGTTGATGATGAACATGCGGCACAAGGTCTGCGATACCAAAAAAAGAAGAAGAATTTTCAGATGTGTAGTTGTGGGTTTATCGAGCTACACGTGGCATGAACGAATAGATACCTCGGGGTAATTGTCACCATCGATCTTCTGGAGACGGCCAATGAGGTCTCTTGCTGCCTTGTTGAAGTTCTTGTATCCCTGAGATTTCATAACCGTATGTTACTATGAAGCTCAAGATGTTACTATGAAGTTCATATCCCTTGTAAAGATAGGAATTCTGATAAAGTTAAAGATGTTACTATGAAGCTCCCCCCTCACTGAGCATTGTGAATACTGTTCCTAACAACATGTACTGCCTGCTTTATCTTACCTCAATGAAAAATCAGGAAAAATAATCTGAATCTATTCCTCCTAACGGTATGGACCAATAACTTCAAGATGTTACATAATGGGTTTATATGAACAGGATAATTTAACCTTGCATGACAGATATATATAACTTGTGAAAAAATATAAAACAGTTTGATCCTTGCGTACCACTCCTTGAACGTCAAGAATGGTGGTGCTCTGGTCGATGTGTCGCTTTGCTGCAATAGAGCAAGCTGGGAACTTGACGGTAAAGATCCTCTCGAACTCCCTAACGTGGTACTTGACATAGCGGTCCATGGTAGTGACTTGCATCAGCTTGTTGGAATCGATCTGTCCGAGCCTCTCGAAGTAAACAGGGCGTCCATCAATATCGACACCATGGTGACACTGAGGGTAGTGCTCCAAGACTTCGTTGAGCTCTGGGAAGTCAAAATCCTTGAAAACAAAAGAAGGGGTAAAGTAAGTAATATGACTCGATTGATCTACAACTGGAAACCAATGAGCACTGGGTATAGATGACATGGCCTGTACATATTGACTGATAAAATTCACGAAATTTTTACCAAAATTTGAACATAAAGATGTTCTTGTTTTTATATTAAAAACTAAGTTGTTCCCTCTCTACATAACATTTTGTTTCATAATGCTCGCATTTGCAATGTTTATTTTTCTTTGATAGAGATCCTATATCCGGTCTATCTCTCTATCCTGGCTGGCTGGCTGGCTATGAAGGTGTGAATGTTATTCACATCTCGCCTAGGAAGCACGGGCACTCCAAAAATGTGTCATTGTATCGGATATGTATTGGGCACGTATTGGGCTCAACCGGACACTCCAAATACACTAGGATACACCAAAATAGGTCTCGGGACCATGTTCTTATCGCATCATGTTGTATCCATGTCCATGCAACATAGCCTCTCTCTAAAGAGACTAGAGATCATCTTGTGATCCATCCAAATGTTAATAGCAAAGTACCCCAACTCAAATATCTTTCTTTTTATTTTGATATAAGGCAGTCATTAATGACCATGACCGTTTGTTTACTGGGTTACTAGCAACATGACCCCCTCCCATTTTCATTTTTATTTTGTCGGGAATTGAATTCAAGTCCGTACCCATTCTTTCCTTCCCTTACTAGTGTTACCACTAGTCCACCCCTTGCTAGTTACTCAAACCCAATATCGGAAAACCTGGTCTCATAACTCTATTTGATGACTGAGAAAAATGACAGAACCTTAGCTTTACCTCCAAAACAGTGTCGGTGCCAAATTCCTTCCTCCACTGGAGCATTTCTGCCCACATTTGCTTGGTTTTCTCTATATCAAATTTCCTGGCCTTCAAAAATCTGCACCAACAAAATAATCGATGCATTTTGTTCACGGACAGACATAGACTATAGCATAATTCATGTTCACCAAAAAAAATATAGAGAAATTATTAGCACGTGATAATTTGAAGTATGGATAAATATCGTTCAGAAAACTTCTTTTAGGCCTCAGATGATAGGAATCAGCATAAAGGTTTACATATCTGCCTAAGTAACCATCTAAGCTTAACGGGTTATTTACACTAACTTCCCCTATGTTTGATGTTAATTACACGGGGTACCCCTATTTTGAAATAATTGTCACCGGATACCCTTATTGTGGGAAAAAAACAAGGGTGGTTAGTGTAATTACCCCTTTACATTATTTACAAAAATAGGGTACGCCGTGTAATAAACATAAAACATAGGAGAGGTTAGTGTAAATAACCCAAACTTAACTGACCCGAAGAGTTTGTTTATCGCTTGATATAACTTAACCAACATACCTTAACATCGTATGGTAGTCATCATGCCTAGAGGGCAACAACTCCTCCAAGATGAGTGTTTGCCGGAAGGCATCAACAGCCTGCATCTCCTCAGAGTCGCGGACATCCTCTATGCAGACAGACATGACCCTACTGCTTCTCCTACCCCTTTTTGTCATTGAATCCCTGAACTTGGTTGAGGCATTGAGCGCCTTCTTCCTAAATGATCCCGGAGAGTTCTCAACATCGGATCTTCTGTCTCCTTCAAGACCTGCAACCAATATCCCCACCAGCACATCTAGAATTAGTTCTATTGTGGGTAATAATATCGACAATATGATACATAGACACACCGAGAGAACTGTGAGCCAGTGGAGAAAAAAAAAAAAAAACTTTGAATCAATAATCAAAATACTTCTCCAGCCACATTCTCAGGGTACATCAACCGAGTTACAAGTCTAGAGTTCATCAGCAACGATTTGTGGAATGTATGTTTTCCTCTCAGTTTGGTTTGGATGATCAGGAAGTCGATGATTTTTCAAATAATCAAAATGCTAGTTACATCGATGCTCAAGACGAGCTAGTATTCCAACCATTTGATTCACATTACAATTTAGCGACTCTTAAAGGAAGAGGGAATTCTTAATTTCTTGACAATTTTACCAGATTTTAAAGAAAGAGGCCCAGAATGAACTTCAGTCATGGTGCCTGCACGAGATGGACCTATACCAAATACCAAAGGGGTAGAGAATCAAGTACTCATATATATATATATATATATGAATGTGGATACTAGCACCTGCGCGCCTCCAAGCACCTGAAACTCCAACAAACTTAACATTAGTAACAAGAAGGTTAGGAAAAGTTTAAAAAAATGGCATTGCGGTTTTGAGAATTCAGGAATCAAGGAAACAACTTCCCAAAATCAATGGCAGGATCTTAGACTATTTACCTCAACTAGTAAACAATAGGGTGGAGAAAACAAATCTTACAACAAACCTGAAACAAATAATTCAAGATGACATACATTTTGAAGAAGATGGAATTATGGTTATCAAATGTAGGATTGCAAATTGTGAAGAGACAAGCACCCTCCTCCCTTTTTTTTTCTACATACCATCATTAATAGTAAATTTGACCTTCGCGAAAAAAAACTATGTTGCACGGACACAAATACCACTCCGACAAGATATATAAAAAAATGGTGTACCCCATATTGTTTCCATAATATACAAGACCCCCCACTTTTGACGGAATCCGTCCAAAATTGACGGTCAACCCATTCAACCATATTCAGGGTACACCCCACATTATTTCCATAATGAGCTTGACACGGCGGAAGCGACGTCCGGCAACTGGAAGTAGATCTGGATGGTGTCAATTATTGCCGACGCGGACACGGTCAGGAAGGCGGCGGAGACATGGCTCCAGGAGGGGTTGGGAACGGAGGGCGGGGGGCGGCGGCGGCGGCGGCGGCGGCAGTGGTGGGGAGGGGGGGAGGAGGAGAGGGGTGAGAGGGGGGGCGGGGCAGCGGCGGTGGCAGGGAAGGGAGGGGGGGCGGGGAGGTGGGCGGCGGTGGCGGGGAGGGAGGAGAAGAGTGAGAGGGAAGAGGAAAACAAGAGGGCATTTTCGTCAAAAATAATTGGTCAAATGGGTTGACCGTTAATTCTGGATAAATTATGCCAAAAGTGGAGGTCTTGTACAATATAGAAACAATGTGGAATACACCATGAATATGGATAAATAAAGAGAAATTTTGAGTTATCCCCCACTTTATTTACCCATATTTAGGGTGCACCCCACATTGTTTCCATAATGTACAAGAACCTCCCACTTGACGGAATCCGTCCAGAATTGACGGTCAACTCATTCAACCATATTCAGGGTGCACCCCACATTGTTTTCATAATGAGCTTGACACGGCGGAAGCGGCGTCCGGCAACTGGAAGCAGATCTGGATGGTGTCAATTCTTGCCGACGCGGACACGGTCAGGAAGGCGGTGGAGACACGGCTCCAGGAGGGGTTGGGGACGGGGGGGTGGCGGCGGCGATGGCGGGGAGTGGGGGAGGAGGAGAGGGGTGAGAGGGAAGAGGGGGGGCGGGGAAGCGGCATTGGCAGGGAAAGGGGGGGGGGGGTGGGAGGCGGCGGTAGCGAGGAGGGAGGAGAGGAGTGAGAGGGAAAAGGAAAACAAGATAGGACATTTTCATCAAAAAAATTTGGTCAAATGGGTTGACCGTTAATTCTGGACGAATTCTGTCAAAAATGGAGGTCGTGTACAAGATAGAAATAATATGGAATGCACACTGAATATAGGTAAATAAAGTAGAGGTAACTCAAAAATTCTCAAAAAAAAAAGGAGGAAATAACAATATGTATTTTCTTTTGTGTCAATGAAGTGCTCGTGAGTACGCGCTCGAGTCATCGCACAACATTAACATTAAAAAAATGGATAATTAATTTTTTGGATTAAAATTGTTATGCCAGCTATTATGTTAGAAGTCACACACATAAGCTGCTACATAAGAAAAAATAATTTTGAGGGACACTTTAGAGAAATGAATAGCATTACTCGTAATTTAAATTTTTGGAGTATTCCTGCTTCCTAGGTGAAAAATAAATAGACATGTACCAATTATCAAAACAAAGCAAGGATATGAACTAGATAGTAAATAATGGACATTAAAAAGTATAGTTCAACATGAACTATTGCATTGCGAATAAAAAGTTACAGAGCTAATAATGAATTTAGAAATTTTAGTTCAAATTGTTTGTTTCTTACAAAGAGATCATCCAAATGCCAGTATATATATATATATATATATATATATAATTACCTCTGCGTTCAATGAGAGTAGAGAAAAAACATATGATGTTAAAAGTTGTTGTTTAAATGACCATAAGAGTGGAAAAAATAATGGAGGAGAGAGAGAGAGAGAAGAGAGAGAGAGAGAGGGAACTGATGTTTGTGAAGCTTTTGACAAAGTCTGTTGGTCTTGAGAAGGAACGGAGAAAATAAGAGAGGGAGAGGGAGTTTTGCCGAAGTGCATGCCACTCCATCCATTCCATTTATCTAAGGGTTTCATATTTATTTATTTTTAGGTTATTTCTGTTCCTTTTGTAGGTCATGGTAGGGGTTAGCATTCGCTTTTAACCTAACCGAATAATCGAAAATCGAATAAGCAAAACCGAAACCAAATCGAAATGGCCCATAACCGACCCAAACCGAACCGAATTAAATCAGTTCGATTTTCGATTTATTCTATTTTTTTGTTTATTTACGTTTTTTTTTTAATATATAGTAACTAAATATACCTAGATATATTTAGTATATATCTATATATATTAATAACTATATATATATGGGATAAGATATTACATCAAATTATTACACCAAATAATCTCAACCACATATTTATTTCAATCATGTGGTTATAAATTATCTCATAAAGTATGTGCCACTCCATCCCGTCCCATATATATGTGGTTGAGATCCCGTCCCATATATATGTGGACCGAAATCGAAACCGAAATCGAATAAGAAAATTTAGTATTTTCAAAACCGAAATCGAATCGATTTTTTTTAAACCGAATCGAATCTCTTATTCGGTTCGGTTTTCAGTCCAAAATCGAATAATGCTCACCCCTATGTAATGGAGAAACCTTAATGGCTACTTGATCGTGCGGTGAGTCGAGCTCTTCAGGGAGAAATTATTATATGTGTCGGACGCAGGTTATCCTTTACATGTGAATAGTTGGATTGTAATGGAGATGTATGCGGACACACATCTCTATACAAACTAACAATATGGTAGGGGAATGATGTACTGTGTCTGGTCTATACAATAATTTTTCATCTGTACGTCCATCAGTCTCTTCTCAAGTGATCCAGTATTTTTTGAGCATGTACAAGTTATGAGATTATTATTATCCATTTTTAGATTTATTTCTATTTTATAGAAACTGTAGTAACATAGCCATTCGATGTCAAAGTTAAAAAAAAAAAAAGCATTCATTATCGGCACTAAATATATGATTTAGATAGTTTTGAGGGACAGTTCATGAAAAATCGATATTTTTAGGAGCACTTCTGTTTTCCATGATTATGTTTGAAAGCATTGAAGATAGAATGTATTTAAGAGCCAATCAAATTATTATAAATTTTATAAAAATATCCTGGATATTTTATTTTTATTTTTATTTTTATTTTTATTGATGCATGTCCGTTCGGTTCTTTCTTAAAATTTCACTAGTTATACCTGTGTTCGCTAAGTTATTTTTGTCCCTTCGAACACTATTTGATAATTCAGTTTTTAAATTTTTTGTTCTCATTTTTAAATAATGTTCTTAATAACATTTTTACTAGTTTTAAGAAATTTTTTTATTGACATGTATATGTGTTAACCACTTGATATGTCCCTATCTTTTAACCGTGGCTCTTCTTTATACTTTTATATTTTGGTAGAAAATACAACTTTAATTTGTTATATAGATTAGCTATTTCCGTGTTTTCCTAAAATTTATAATTCCATTTCCTAAAGTTACTCCTCTTTTTTATCATTTAATAAAAAATCTAACAAAATTTTTATTAGTTTAAAAATATTATTGACAAATATATATTTCATATATACCTCTTATCTTTTGATCGCGATCTTTCTTTATCTTTTGAATGCGTTGGTTGGTTGGGAAAAAAATTTATTCCTACAAAAAATTTAAGATTAGAAAGATATTACCCTATTTGGTTTAGGTTATAAAATTTATTTTCGAAAATTTTGAATATATGAGAAAACAATATTTTCACGAAAAATATATTCCTCTTTCTCTGTCTTTTGGATGAGTTGGTAGAGGAAAAAAATTTCCGGAACAAATCTAGAATTAAAAATATATTGCCATGTTTGGTTCGAGTTATATAATTTATTTTTAAAAATTTTGAATGTCCGAAAAAATAATATTTTTATGAATCATACAAAATATATTCTCAAAAAAATTAGGCTGTTATATTATTTTTCGGTTTTTTTCGTATAAAGTAATAAAATTATATAAAATTATAAAAAAAGGGAAAAGTTTGGAGGATTTGCAGAGAGGAGGACTACTCGCCAACTGAGTTGGCGGGGCGCACTCCTCGAGAGGCCGCTCGCCAACTCAGTTGGAGGGGCGCAGTCCACGAGAGACTGCTCGCCAACTGAGTTGGCGGGACGCAGTCTACGAGAGACCGCTCGCCAACTCAGTTGGCGGGCCTCTCTCTTCCCTCCCTGACGCCTCCCCTTCCTCGGAGACCACCCACCCACGACCGCTCCCCTTCCCTCGGAGACCCCCCCATCCCCTCCCCTTCCCCCCATCCCCTCCCCTTCCCTCCCTATAAACACCCCCACTACCGAGAGAAGCTCCTCACAACACATTCTTCTCCTCCTCCTCCTCCTGTTTTCACACCAATCCACTTCCTCCTCCTCTTGTTTTCACAGCAATCATCTTCCTCCTCCTCCTCCTCCTACTCACATCTTATAATCAACATTTTTGGAGATGGCTACCCACAATGACGGTCGTATTCCTGGCGGACCGACTACCCAGCTTATTATTAAGCAACTTGAAGACCACATTTTTAGTCAGATATTTACTGGCGAGGTAATTTTTAAAATTACAAGTTTTCAACTTTAGTAATTTACACACAAAATATAATGTATATGTTTTTTTATAGTTATACGACCATGATCTTGGTTTACGAACCCGGATCCATGTACATTGGCGGACCGAAAGAAATTATCGTACGTGGGAGCTAAATTCGGTTCAAAAGGCTTTGGTGGAATCCTTTGGATTCCACTATATAGATCGTGTTAGATATTTAATCCACGATCTTCATTTAGTTGTAAGTCTTGCGGAGCGTTGGTGGCCCGAACGCAACACTTTCCAACTCCCATTCGGCGAGATGACGATCACCCTTTTTGATGTGGCAAATATACTAGGGTTACCTATTAAAGGTAACGCTATATATTTTGATCCGCACTTAAAGGGATCTGATCTGATCTGATCAGGAGGTATCTCGGTGTTAGCCCTCCATCAGGTATAAAAGACGACAATTTTGTGAAGTTTACATGGCTCCGTGGCAACTTCATGGACCTACATCACACTATTGACGGGGTGGTTGATGTAGATGAAATACGGGTATGTATTTTTATTAGTAAATTTATTTATGACTTAATTTAGTGGTGCAATTCTATATAACACTTAATATATTCAGGTCATTCGTTGCACTAGAGCGTATCTGCTCTGTTTATGTGGTGCAATTCTATTTTCCGATGCATCGGGAAATATGGTAAATGTGCAGCTTCTACCATTCTTGGATGATTTGACAAAACCTACTGAGCATGCGTGGGGAGCTGCTACTCTTGCCTTTTTATACGCCAATCTGACAGAATTTGTGAGATCAAATCGCAAGAGTATTTGTGGATGTATTTCACTGATTCATGTACGAATGAAAGACCTTAAAAAGTTAGAGTAATTTTATACGCAAATTTTGTTTGTACTAATGTCATATTTTTGTTTTATAGTTCTGGTCCTACGAGCACTTTTATATTGGTAGGCCTGTTACCAGCATTCTCAGTGATGTTGGAGTATTTCCAGTTGCTATGCGCTGCCTACAGATGTAGTGGATTATCAACACTACCAATACAGGAGTGTATCACTTTATCGTAGCCAATTTGATACACTGCAGTATCATGAGGTAATTTTTAAATATGCAATAAATATCTTTAAATCATTTAAGTTTTGATCGTAGATAAACATCACATCTAATTGATACAATATCTTTAAACAGGTTACCTGGTTACCTTACTCACTTGAAACTGATGCTCCAGAAATCAAGAGGACATCATATGCATTTACTTTACACAGATCTCATATTATATATGATCTGTTCACCATGTACCATCCGGCAGACCGTGTTCTTCGGCAATTCAGAATGAGTCCAATAATTTCCGATGATCCACCGGCAGTCGGTTATGAGGCATCAAATGCATTACAACGAATCATTGGTCTCGTTGCTGACTGGAATAATTGGTTCGAGAATTATAGTGTGAGGGACATGTCTCCCAGACTAAATTCTGTTGAGGAATGTAAGTTATAAGTTACTCATTATTCGTATTGATTTAGTGTAAATAGTTTGCTAAAATTTTGTTTACATTTTGCAGACATTGGTAGCCTGGACTATAGGCAATGGTGGGGATGCCCTCTTATGAGCAACCGAGTATACCACTATGAGGAGCAAAGGTTCAAGAGTATATCCGTAGACGATTCTACTCTGCGTGCTTTTGCCGATGGAATGCATGATTTGGTATGACTTCATTATACTTTCAAAAATACATATACATAGATATGATAAATATATTAATTTACAAGTTTTAAATTTCAGAGTGGTGTATACCGACAACATTTACAACGACCTCATATGGAGGAAGTTGTGACTTGTCGTCTTATGGAGGAACTTGTGACTCGTGTTGAACATCTGGGTATTGGACGAGAACCAGAAATGCCTCGAGTACAATCCCGTCTTCCACCGGACTATCCGACCGGCTTAGTACGACAGAGACACTCTCGTCGTCGTCGGAGGGATACTGCAGAGGACCATTATGCTGGAGGGAGCCCGAGTTACCAGTATGCTGGAGCGGGCCCGAGTGACCAGTATGTTGGAGCGGGCCCGAGTTACCAGTATGCTGGAGCGGGTCCGAGTTACCAGACTACTGGAGATGAAAGCTACCAGATATTCACACAATTTTTTTCGACTCCATCAACACCGCTGCCTACCCAAACTCAACAAGACGAGAACGAGGATGAGTAGATAATTTGCAACATTGTATGATTGCAATATTTGTATGATTTGTAATGGTTTTTTATTATAATATTTGGGTATTGAACAATTCTATTTTACTCTCTCGGTTGACTAGTACATCTTCTTCGGTTGTGTCCCATAGCACCACAATAACTGCAACGTAGATCTCTTGTCGATGAATTCCGGGGTTTGATGCGGTTCTTCTTTGGTCTTCCGGCTTTGTGTCTTACATCTGGCACCCCAATTTGTTCTCTTACCAAAGGAGCTTGGATCTTGTAGGGAACTGGAATTGGCTTCATTTTTGGTGCGTATACACTTTTCAAGGTTTTCGTCGAAAATACTGCAGGATAAAAATTATCAATACTAATATTGCAATATCTACAAACAAAATATGCATGTATACATGGTATATAAGTATGGTACCATCTAAAACATGTACAAGATCTATCAGTTATATTAACAACATAGGTCATACTTCTTGTCCGGTCTATTATTTCAAACTTATAACTATCAATAGCTAATATTTCTAGGTGATTCTTCTCTTTGATAATAGAAGTCATGTTCTTTAACATCTTCGGACAATAATCTGTGTCTATATTTTCAGCATTCTTTCTACGATTGTCATGAAGTGTAATAATCTTGGTTCTAATACCATCGAGAAGTATTGTTATTGGCTTATCTCGTAATTTCTTAATCCAACTATTGAAATATTCAGCAAGATTAGAAGTGTTAATATCTAATCTAGGACAAGTAGCATACGCTGTTATCCAATGTTCAAATCGACGACTTTCATCGTTTACACCAATAAGACAATCGTACAAAATTATATTCTCGGCTTTAATTATATCAAACACACTCTCTGCATCCGTTTTATTATATGATCTAGCAAGCGAGTCTAACAAGTGTTGAAATACTTGTTCTTTGGTAACTTTTTTCATGTTTTTTTTTAAATGTTGAATAAAAAAAAGAGGAGATGCAGGAAAAATAGCACGAACAGCATTTATTAATCCCTTTTGCTTGTCAGATATAAATGAAATTTTACTCCAATCATTAAAACAACTTTCAAAATATATTTTAAGAGAATTTAAAAACCAAGATCATGAATCACTATTCTCACCTTCAGCAACAACATAAGCTATAGGATATAATTGATAGTTAGGATCGTGAGCAAAAGCAATAAATAAGGTACCTTGATATTTAGACGAAAGAAATGTAGCATCAGTACTAATAATTGGTAAACATTTCCTTAAAAATCCATCAATACATGACTTAAAACAAATAAAAATTCGTTGTAAGCTATTGTTTTCGGCAGTTTTAATAAAACATGTACTACCTGGATTTGTCTCCATAATTCTATAACAATACTCCTCAAGACTAGCGTATGCTTCATCATAACTACCATTAATTTCAGCTAATGCTGTCTCTCGGACTCTCCATGCTTTGGAATAACTAACTTGTATACGGTGCTCCCTATATATATCTTTAACAATTTGTGATGGACTGTATGACTGGTTATCTCTAATAATGTCAATTATCATGGTCTTAATCCATGAAGCGGTAGCTAGTCGGTGACGTCCTGTACTAAGTTTTCCTAAACAAGAATGACGATTTTCTAATGTACTAACTTTAACTATATCGCCATTTCCAATAGATTTGACATATACTCTCCAATTACAATTCGGTTGATCATAACTATATATAATTCCACGAGCATTATTCATAACACTAGCCGAACAACTAAAATTATATTTAATTGCTAAATTACTTATAAAGCTTCTAAAGTGAGAACGACTAGAAAATGATTGTCCCTTAAATACTTCATCAGTGATAGCTTTTACAACATCATCATCTACCGTATAATCTACATTTTTAACTAAATTATCACTATTTCCATCGTCGTTGTCACTATCATCATCATGGTTAGATTCATCTGATGAATGACCTTCTTGGATAAATGAAACTATTTGTTGAGAAGAACTAGCACCTGAACTAACATGCTGATATTCAGAAAAATATTCATTATTTCTACTATCTAAGGTTGCTGCTACTTTAATAACATATATTTTTATATACCGTGATTGTGAATTAATCTCAAGGATATAATTCCATGCATCTTCACTATCTATCAAAAAACAATTAGAACAAAATATAGACTTCAGAATAAAATCATAATGAATAGAACAACGTTCAATAATATGATTACGTATATTTTCAAAACTAATATTCGGATAAGTTGAAAAAATTATACTTTCTCCTCCTTCGTAATTTAACCCATTTACTTTACCGCCGTGCGAACATACAATTCTTACGCTACGATCCATGACGGTTGAGTACTTTTGCTACAGAAAACTCAAATGAACTTTAGCTGCAGGCAAAACGTTCACTGAAGCTTTGCTAATGGCAGAGAGACAGAGAGAGTGTTGGAGACTTTGCTAGAGGGAAGAGAGGAAATAGAGTGAGTGTGAGATGATTTGGTTGAGTAGGAAATATATAGAGGGAGAGTGTTGAATGTAATAGCCGTTGTGCAACGGCTAAATGTGGGAACAGATCCTTACTCGCCAACTGAGTTGGCGAGCAGAGTGCAACGGTCACTGAGTTGGTGGGCTGAGAGTCCAACTCAGCATCACTCGCCAACTGAGTTGGCGAGCGGCCTCTCGTGGAGTGCGTCCCGCCAACTTAGTTGGCGAGCTACTCTCTGCACCCCGCCAACTGAGTTGGCGGGTCCTCCTCCTCCTTACAAATTCCGCAAACATTTTCCTTTTCCTATAATTTTATATAAATTTATTATTTTTACGAAAATTTCTGATTATTTTTTCATGAAAATAAATCGGATTAGCCTTAAATTTGTGTTTTGAGTGGTCAGCTTTGTTTTCTTATTATAGATGTCTCCATCTTCAGGTCCTAGTTTGTCTCAATTTCCCTTATAAAAAATGGTCAAGAAATGAAATAAATTATGATGTTGATTCCTTAACCACTGCAACAACAATGGTGTGATCTGAAAGTCGTTGATTGTAAGAAGATATTTGAGGACCACACCTAACTCTTTGGGACCAACTGCATTACTTCAATTTGAAAACCATTATCTTCAATATTAAAAACAATTCATAAAATATAGGACAAGAAAAAAAATTTAAATTCTGTTATTAAAATTTCCGTACATGTCAAAAAACAAGAAGCTATAATTGGATGGAGTAAAACATGTTGAACAACCGTTTGCTCGAAGCGAGATATTCGTTTTCAGGAACCAAGAAGTTCCGATTAACCACACCGAATTTTTAAAATACTCATTTGTATCGCCTCGCAATACTATAGGGTTATCTTTTCCATTTTTTTTTTGTGTTTCTTCACCTGTCACGTGACGTCTAGCATGACATCGTCAGCTCTATGTCCGATCTGAAGTACAAAAATATGTCATCAAAAAATTACTTTGTACCGTAAAGTTCAATGTCCAAGTCCGAGCTAGAACCTTTCGGGACTTAGGCTCGAATGGATAATATATAAAGAAATGATGACAAAATAATTGTAGATTGCGGAAATTTAGTTCCATGTCCATCTACTCACTCTACTTACAACTTGTTGGGCTAGCACATCATGTGTATAATCCAAATATCGCAATCCAAATATTGCATCATATGTGTATAATTTATGAAAAATAGTTTTTTTTTTTTCGAGAAAAATAATAGTTTTTTATGTGCTGGACGAGTTTCATTTTCTATTATTTTTGACGAAAATATAAAAGATAGTAGTTTTCTTGAAAAATAATTTTATAAAAAATATAAGATATCAAATACTATACATTAATGAAAATTGTGACAGAAATATTTTTTATATAAAAAAAAATCCAATCAAACATACGCTAAGACAATTTATGCATCAATCATTCAACTAACATACCTCCAACACAATATCCTTCAAATTAAGTGATCCCAACTTACTAATTCTACAAGGGGAATAAAAATATTTGTTTATGGCACTTATGCTTTATTGATTTCTCCTTTTGAAACGAGTCTAAAAAATAAAAAAAATTACACAATAAGGGATAAAGCAAATGTACAAACTCCAATAAGACTTCAACATATAAGTCGCAACTAAGAGCACTAGATGCATTTTCCTGGGAGAAAGAAAGAAAAAAATTAATTAACGGAGCATTTTATTTTCATGTTTTATTTATGTTATCAAATTTTATTTTTAAAAATTATAAATATCCGAAGAAAATATAGTCACAAAAATATGAGAATCATCTTTGGATATTTTTTTTTTTCAGTTTTTTTTTTCTTTTCTCAAAATTTTGTTCTCCAAAAAAATTATAATATATATCAAATATAGAAATATCATTTTTTAAGAAATTTAATACCAAATAATTAAATTTTTTTAAATATTATATTTCTCGCACCAAATGTGTCACTATCATACGGTCTTCACCGATTCTTCGTGCATTTAGGCAAAGATAGTCCAACAAAGACCTCCAATTTGTTTCCATCTCACCTAATTTGGGACACACAGAATTTCGGTGACAAGTGGCATCATCTTGCGTACAACTACAATATTCGGTAGTTGTTTCTTGCAAGGAAGTAACGAGGACTTACAAAAACTATTCCTTATTTTTCCATTTGCACCCAATTTTAAAGTTAAAAAACAAAACGATCAACGTTACGATCAGCCTTAACCGAACTTGAGTGACTCATGTGGTTATCGAGGAGAGGTATAAGATCCCGGCTGGATGACAGAAGGTCAGTAGATCAAGCCGCGGTGGCGTATTATTCCTTCCATTTATAAATGGTGGGAGTTGGAGGACAGTGGACATAAATGTATGCAATGCAGTGTGCACAAAAGTTCCGACCGTTACGTCAAAAAAAAAAAAATAACATTGAGAACAGGCTTTACTATTCCCTCTGGCAACCATGTATATATTTCAATGTGTGTAATGGACTGGACGGTCCGGAACCCGGTCCGGTCCGGTCAACGTCGGTCTTGGTCGGCCCGGGCCCGATCAACTGGCCGACCCGCAAGAGACTCCGGTTCGGACTAGATTATCCGAACCGATACAAAATTCGGTCCGAATCGAGTTCACCCTTCCAACACGGCAGGGGATCCGGTCAAACCCGGTTGTATGTATATATATATATATATATATATATATATATATATATATATATATATATATATATATATATATAAAAGGTTATTGGTTACAAAATATTGAACTTTTGAGAGAACTTACAAGTAGTAAACAGAAACAACTAATGTGACATAAACCTATGTAGAATTATCATATCATTGTCATTTTTAGTATGTGAAAATTAATTGATAGTCATTCAAATCATAAGTTAATATATAGTTAATATGAAATTATCATGTCATTGTAATTTTAGTATACGAATATTAATTGATAGTCATTCAAAATTCAAATCATAAATTGATATGGTGTTAATATAGAATTATCATTTTCATTGGTCATTTTTAGTATATGATAATTAATTGATAGTCATTCAAAAATTCAAAGCATAAATGATAGTTATTTAAATTATATTACAATTAAATCTATTTATAGTATATGGCAATTAAATTCGTTTATAGAAATTAATATATTGTATAAATCCGTTTAATATTCAAACCATGTCTTTGGTCATTTTTTAGTATATGATAATTAAATCCGTTTATAAAAATTAATTCATAACCATTCAAATTATTAGCATATATGGTAATTATTTAAAGACGATCATATTTGTTTGACCTTAAAATATTTTAATTGTAGCTAAATAAAATCTTTACTTTCATTTTTTCAGTTTGTAAGAAAATGTTATATCAAAATTTTATATTTAATTAAATTTATAAAATTTTCTTATTTTCTTTCTTCCATTTATTTTTTAAAGTCAAAAAAAAAAACAAATCGAGCCAACCATGTCCGGCCCTAAACCGGTCCGGACCCAACATGGTCAGGCCCGACCACTTCCAACTGGGTTTGGGTTCAGACTGGGTTCAATTTTTTTAAATCTGAACCGACTCAGCTCGCTCTCTCCCTGGACTAAGCCAGGCCCGACCTAGGACTAGCCAAATTCTGTCAACACTGGACCCGATTCGATTTGATACACACCTTGATATATATATATATATATATATATATATATATATATATATATATTGCCATAATTATATGGAAAGCTAAGAGTGGTACTTTCTCAATTGGTAAGAACTAATATTGCCTCGTCCCACTTGACTAAGGTTGTGAATAGTTCGGTGATCGACCTATTTGGTCACAATGGATAGGTCACAATGGCAGCTAAATCGAAATTATTCGATTGTAAAATAATGATAGTCGAATCAAGCCAACCAACTGGTTTGTTTGGTTTTGAAACCAATTAACTTAGTTTGATTTTGTTCGACTGATCGATTTTGTATTTGAATATAATATATTTAAAATTATTTTTTAAATATTTTATGCAATCTTTTACAACATGTTTGCTAATAAATTATTTCTATTATTTCATCATTCCATATTCAGCAAAGACAATAGTTCATTTCCAGCATTCTATCCCGACAACAAAAATAAAGCAAAATAATAAACATATATAAAGTACATTAGTTGAGCGGTTTAGTTCGATTTTATCGATTTTGACATTATCAATAAATTAATCGAACCAAACTGCTCGGTTATTAAGAACACCAACTAATCCAATCCAAGGAGTCCATTTGTTTGATTAAAAAAACTAATCGATTTAGTTTGGTCCAGATCGATTCAGCCCAAATTTGCACAACTCTACACTCTACACTCTACACTCTACGGTGCCATGATCCAGTACTTTGCTCAATTTTTAAAAAGCTTAAATAATTCAATACATTTACTTCATAGAATAATTAAAGGCTCTTGATAAAGGCACTAAAAAAATGACTCTGGACAGTCCAAAATTTCACCATTGATAATTACAAGTTTGCCATTTCCAAAAATTACTCACCGGACTGTCCACTTCCAATTAATTTTTTTTATAATCAGGACTGTCAACATTTTGACAGTCCTTCCAATTGGTAGGACTGTCAAAATTTTGACTGTCCTAAAAATTTATGTTAATTTTTTAGGACTGTCAAAATTTTGACAGTCCTTCCAATTGGTAGGACTGTCAAAATTTTGACTGTCCGGAAGGGAGGGCTACGCGAGGTGACACGAGGGCGGGGCTACGTGGAGGCCGGAATGGGGGACGAGACAGAGGAGGAGGCGGCGGCGGAAGGCGGCGGCATAGGCGCACACGTTCGCCTCCGTTGCTGCTGCAGCTTCTGTTGATGTTACCGTCGCTGTCGCTACCGGCGCGAGGCGTAGCCACAGCCCCCAGCGAGCGAGTACCTCTATCGCGCGCATCCCCCCGCACGCTGCTTCTTCTTCTCCATTGCCTTCGTGGCGGAGCCGACGCGAAGGTGCTTGAGGTGCGGCTTGGCGCCGACAACGCGATCGGTGGCGAGGTCGACGGCGCAAAGAGGCAAAAAATCGCGAGAGAAGGAAGGAGGAGAGGTCGGAGGGGGTGGGGGAGGAGTAGGAGGAGGGAGGTGAAGAGGGTGGACAACCCTAGTAAATTTTGGACTAGCCTGAGTAAAAATTATTCCTAATGGACTAGCACAGATATTGGCTAGCTCTGACTCTTTTTTTTAGTGCCTTTATCAAGAGCCTAATTATATTATAATATGAAAAAAAACTTATATATTTTTGCTAGTGAATGTTAGTCTAAAAAACAAAAGGATTGCCTTTAAAAAAAGTTTTATTATGAATATGAGCATAAATGTATTAATACGTCTATCCCGATTAATAAATAGGGTTCGGGTTTAAAACAGTATTATGATAAACCCAACACTGCCTGTGGTTTAAATGAGTTGGGTCCGGTTTAAGACAATGTTATGACCACACTATTTGGTCATAATCGCTACCGAATCGAAATTATTTGATTGTAAAATAATCACAGTCGAATCAAACCAACAAATTGGCTGGTTCAATTTTAAAAGTGATTGACTTGGTTCGATTTGATTCGACTCGGTGATCGATTTTGTATTTGAACACAATATATTTAAAATTAATAAACATATAAATAATTTGTGCAATTATCTATCACATGTTTGCTAATAACTCATTTCTATCATTTTATCATTCAATCTCCAACAAAGACAATAACTTATTTCTATCATTCTACATCGATAAAGAAAATATATATATATATATATATAATACATATGGTACATCAGTAGATCGATTTGTTTGACTTTATCAGTTTTTGATATTATCAATTCATTGATCGAACAAAACTGTTCCGTTATTAAGAACACCAACTGACTCAATCCAAACAGTCCATCGGTTCGATTAAAAATCGATCGATTCGGCCCATATTTGTCCAGTCTTACACTGGATGGTTGTCAGGATCCAATAATTTGCTAACTTTTTGAAAACTAAATAATTCAAAATATTTACTTGATAGAATAAATAAATTACAATATAAAAATAAAAAAAGTTATATTTTATGGTATTTAAGTTAATTTTAGTCTAGAGAAAATAATTAGGATTGCCTTTAAAAAAAATGTGGATATGAGCATAAATGTATGGATTTAAAACAATGTTATGGTAAACCCAGCACGTCCGTTGTTTTAATTAGTTGGATCAGAATGATATGACGAGCGAAGTGAGTAAAAGAAAGTGACCAGAGAAAGGACTAGAAGAGTCCGGAGCACATTGTTTGAACCATCTTTCAGCTACTATTGCTACTGAAAACCTTTATGCTGGTGGTGAAACTACTACTGTCTGACTGGATAGCTTTATCGGCTTGAGAATCCCATGATTTAACTTTTTTTGCAACCTCTTTGACTGACCGAGTGACAGATACCGATGGTATTAGAGTTCTCCAACTGGATTTGGTTACGGTCCCATTGGATTCTTATTTATATATATATATATATTTTTTTCGGGAAGATCTATTTTTTTTGGTTATATAGTCTAAAATAGTTTGAGCATGTACGGGTCAAACCGGTACAAACACCATCCAAACCCGTTTGCTTTGTGGGGAGGTCGCCCATTGTATGTAAATGGTACTTACTAGAAAGTAGTGAGGCCCAAATGGGTCCCACCTCTTAATTGAATAACACATCCATCCAATATGTTGTCTAGTCTAGTGTAGGTAGGAAAAAGACCCCAAATTCCAATGTCAATTAAGGAAATAATCCCAAGAAAATGTGATATCCCAACTACAAAATAATATAAATAGAAGCTTTTTTCTATATTGACACAACTCTTTCTAGGTTATCTTAATATGTGAAATAAAAATATTTGGGCATGTACTTAAAATTATTTAATAGTTTGTTCTTTCTATTACTTTTTTTTTATCTGAAATTTCTTTTTGTGTCTTTAAGTCATTTTTTTGTTCTTTATTTTATTTTATTTTCTATCTAACTTCTTAGTCAAACACTTTTTTTTCATGTCTGTTTTGAACATCTTTCGAATCAAACTCCCACTCCTATCAAATTTATTCCATACTATTTGTCAAATATTGTACTATATGTAAAAATTAGGATACAGAGTGACAAATTTGTCCATTTTTATCTTATAGTCGAATTACCTAGTGGTGAGATCCATATCGAATTTTGAGGGTGGGTGGATGGACTGAACGACTGTCAAAAGTCCCTTGATTTAGTATATTATTTATATAACATCTAAAATTTATTTTTTTTATAAATGTCCAATTTTTTTTTCAGAATATAAATGTCCAGTCCATAAATCAAAATAAACACGCTTACAAATTTCTTTCTTTTAAATTCAAACAAAAGTCCGGTTTAGAATTTTTTCCCAATAGCTATTTTAGATTTTGGACAAAGATCTTTGATTGTTTTAGTTAAAAAAAAAAAACTTTAAATTTTTGGGAATGCTCTCATGTCTAGGATCATGTGGTGGGGTATAATCATAAAAGATAAAAAATATGAAATCATTGTAACTTAAGTTTCTTAATAATTTGAAAGACTTAAGTTTTATACAAATAACAAAATTTAGGAAACTATATAAAAATAGAAAATCCAAAAATAAATACAAAAATCTTCTAAAAGAAGCACCCAAAATTGGGGTCACCGTCATCAAAGTAGTAGGGACAAAGAAGAAGCAAATGTTCCACAAAATCCGGGATTTCCAAGGACCTATATGCAAAAAGCAGGAAAAAGATAAGGGGCACAATCGTAATTCACCACCCGTACGATCTATTATAAATTCAAGCGGCCAATTGGCGGCACTCTCTCTCACTAAATTCTCTCTCCCCCCCTTTCCCCTTTCTCTATCGGCGAAACCGACGCTCCCCCCCCCTCCCGAAATCTCGGCCGAAATATCAGGTTCTGCTACATTCCTCCTCCCTCCTTCCTCTAGTGTCTAGCTAGGGTTTCCAAATATGGAAATTTCTTGATTTCTTCCACTTTCTCCTCTATTTCCTCAGGAAAATTATGCTCAAATCCCTTCGATTTCTCTCCCAGGTCCCTCTCATGGCGACCGCCAACGGAAACAGCGCCTCCGCCATCAACCACCACGAAGCGCAGCGGATGTTCCAGGTCATCGTCGCGGCGACGCGAAAGCTCGGCATCGGCAAGGACGGGACGCTCCCATGGAAGCTCCCGACGGACCTGAAGTTTTTCAAGGAGATCACGATGACGACGTCGGATCCGGCGAAGAAGAACGCGGTGATCATGGGCCGGAGGACGTGGGAGAGCATCCCGGAGAAGAACCGGCCGCTCCCCGGCCGGCTCAATGTGGTGCTGACGCGGTCGGGGAGCTTCGATCTGGCGACGGCGGAGAATGTTGTCATTTGCGGGAGTATGGCGTCCGCACTGGATCTCTTGGCGTCGTCTCCGTACTGCTTTTCGACCGAGAAGGTCTTCGTCATCGGCGGAGGCCAAGTCCTCAGGTCTGGAACTTCTCGGTGTGGTCTTGCTGTGTTGATATTTATAGTGTGGTATACCTGTCGCGTTAGTGTTGTTGGACACAGTATCTGGCACGGCCCGGACACTCTAAAAACACAATAGGACATACGAAAACAAAGGCAGTTTTGCCGTGTCCTTGCAGTTAAGTGTAGTATTGTTGCGTTGAACACGTATATGACATGACTTGGACACTCCGAAAATATACTAGGACGCAGAAAAGGTCACTGTGCTTATTCGTATCCATGTCACCTCGTGTTGGAACTGTATCAGGCACGACCTAGACACCTCCAAAACCACACTAATGACAGGCCAAATTTAATGTTGTGTCCGTATGGACCATATCGTGTAGTATAATATTCATGTCCTTATCGTGAGGTGTCAGACGAGCACAGGAAACGACCTAGACACTCCAAAAACAATCGGGCACTGCTTTGTGGCAATCTAAATCAAACCCTCAAAATTAAGCAATCGAAGAAAGAATCCACAAACAACACTGACCAAAATCATATGGAGCAACAAAGATGAGATTTTTTTTAGCATTTCTTCACCAGATCATCACAGAACTCCAATGGGGGTTCTAATTCTATACTCAACACACTATAGATTCTACACACCCATACAAAACCAAATCCACAAATTCAATAAAATCGAAGAAAAAAAACCCCCATCAAAACCATAAAAATTGATAAATCAAACAAAGAACCCACAAAAGGGTCTACAAACAACATCAAACCAAGCCATAAGAACCAAGAAAGATGTGATCTTGGAGCAGATTGTCACCAGATCAGCTCAGAAACCCATGAAGAACACCAATCCGAAGCCAGAGAGAAGGAGAGGGAGGAGTCTTCAGTGTGTCGTATTCGTCTTGCAACATAGTCTTTTTTTTTTTTGCTTTGGCTGATTTGAGTTATTGGTTCTTAGGGAGTCTCTGAATGCGCCAGGATGCGTAGCCATACATTATACCGACATTGAGACCGATATCGAGTGTGATACCTTCATTCCACCGGTTGATTTGGCGGCATTCCGGCCGTGGTACTCGACCAGGCCTGCTGTGGAGAATGGGGTCAGGTACTCTTTTGTGAGCTATGTAAGGGTGCAGAGTTCTGAAGGTGAGGATTCCAGTGTGGAAAATGGGGAGAAGGTTAAGGTGGAGCATTTCTTGTTTCTTCCGAAGATGATATATGATAGGCATGAGGAGTATTTTTATCTGAGGCTTATTCGGGATATTATGGAGAATGGTGCGCAGAAGAACGACAGGACGTTGACGGGGACTCTGTCAAAGTTTGGTTGCCAGGTGAACGTTCATCTGATTAATAATGTGTGCTTTTCCTTGTCAGTGATTTGATTTGTCTTACAGATTTTAAGAGATGTTATTGTTTTGAATTACAGATGCGGTTCAATTTGAGGAATTCTTTCCCGCTACTTACAACCAAGGTAATGCTGGTAACTCGGTAATTTCAGTTTAAGAGATTTCATGGACATGGATCAATTTAGTAGAGGCAGACATTATGTTTAGCATCACACTATGTGAGCAATGAAGATGTTGGAATGTTAAGACCCCAAGGATTAACTAACTTGCAGTGAAAATTTGTGTGTAGTTCTGGGGAAAAAAACATGTGAACAACTGAAAGCAGTTGATCAAGAAAGACTTTATCTTTTCACATCCTTTTGTTAATTAATAATTATGTTAAGTTGTCAATTTTTTTTGCATGTCCCTACTTTCTCATAGATATGAAATTTGCTTGCCACTTGGAAGTATGGGGGATCTAGTTATGTCTGTTTGTAATAAGAAGCTTTCTCTATTAACTTAAATGTGTAGCATTGTTTCTGACTGTGAAGTGGATCTATTGTTAGTTTTAAGTTTTAACTGTTATGATTATAGTCATTTGCCTCTTATTTTTTTGGAAATCTACTAGGTGATATTTGTTTGTTACTCTTAGGAATTTATGAATTCTTTATGATAACCAGGCACTTTTGCTTGTTTAATATGTAAAATCTGATTAGTAGAAATGATTGGTTCAACAGAGAGTGTTCTGGCGAGGTGTTGTTGAAGAGCTGTTGTGGTTCATCAGTGGGTCAACAAATGCAAAGGTACCATAACTTTTTTAATGTGAAAAGATGAACTGTTCTTTATTCCTTCTAGTACTTTTTGAAATGTTGTGCTTATGCTTCCATGTTCCAATCATGTTTTTGTGAAGTATTTGCTATAAGCTTTCCTATTTGATCCTTAGATACCTGTCAATACTTACTTTTGGATATCAAGGTCTGGACTCTGAAATCAATTATGCTGGCATTTCCAGTTCCTGTCTTGTATTGTTTTAGTTTCTATACATGGGTCTGTAAAAGTCAAATGCTGTCATTCAAAACGAAAATTATATTAAGTAGTACATACACATGAAGACCCTTAGTCACATACACATGTAATACCTAAAGAGGTTCTAATATTTAGGTTGTGGCATTGGGTACTGTGCTTTGGGTTTATTGGATTCTTGGGCGTCAGTCTGTGACAAGGTTTGGGCTTTACTTTGCTCAGGGAGTATATATTGGTGTGCCTTCAGCTCGGCATATTAGACCACTATGTTTGACATAACTCGATATTGTGGGCCATTGAAAGAAGTTGTTTAGACATATTTTTAATTATAACAACCAAATAGTTTTGTAATCCAAGAGAGAATTTTGGTTCTTTCAATCAAGTGTGGCAGATTAGAATTCCTGCCTGTTGGCATATTATCAACCTATATGTATCTACTATCTAAGCTAAATTGAATCTATCAATCCAGATATGGCCCTTAATAAGCTGAATGTAGGAATGCATTCATGCATTTTGTTTCTGATTGGCTATTGCAAATTCATTGGCATCAAAAGTTTATTTGGCTAGCTTTGTACTATGCAAGTTTACATTTAGGTTTCGAAGCAGTTGAAGAATAATATACACAAGGAATGAAAAATATTTTGAACTTTGCATTCTTGAAGACCGATTTGAATTATTTTAAAAACATCATAATCTACATGTTAACTATTATGCTTGCTCTTTTCCTACAGCCTTTGAAAGGACTATGAAACCTAGCCTTCTATATTTACGATTAATTGCAAATGCTAGGAGGTCTATCTGTTCTTGACATGTGGCTTTCACATAATCTAAAGTGCTTGATTTTTACTTTTCATATTTTATCTTAACAGGTTTTACAGGAGAAGGGCATACATATATGGGATGGAAATGCATCAAGAGAGTACCTCGATAGGTGTGAAATTAGCCATAAATTCTCCTTGCAAATATAGTAATGCATTCCTCAAGTGCTTTTATAAGCTTTCTCATCCTAATACCGTTAGATATCTGTTTTCAGTGTCAGTTTGACAGACAGGGAAGAAGGAGACCTAGGGCCAATATATGGGTTCCAGTGGAGACATTTTGGTGCTGAGTAAGCCGATGCTGTTCTCAAATTTGACTTGGTCATCACTCCTTGTCAATGAAAGTTTCTTAATGAAAATCCCGCCTTTTGCAGATATACTGACATGCATGCAGACTATACTGGAAAAGGATTTGATCAATTATTGGATGTAATTGATAAGATAAAGAACAAACCAGATGATCGTCGTATCATTCTCTCAGCCTGGAATCCTTCAGATCTTAAAAAAATGGCTCTCCCTCCTTGTCACATGTTTGCACAGGTTGGTAATTATTTGGAACTGAATTTCATAGAGTTTCAATGAATTACACATCCTCAAATATTTCAGCTTATTTCTGCAGCTATCATTCCAGCAATTTATATAATATTTCTTACTATTGTCTAATATATTCTCTACAATGACATCTCTCGTCTTCAAATCTAAAATTTGGCATTGTTCGTGAGTCTTGTTCAAATAGCATATCTTTTATTTTGTCAACAGTCAAGGAGCTTAACCTTACCTTGACTTGCACTAGAAACATATATAGATGTGATAGAGAACACTTTTATTCTTCAGACTTACTAAAACTTCTTTCAAGAGTAACATATTAGTTCGAGAACATGATCGTGATACTTTCTAAATGTACACTACCATATTTCTACATGAGAGAGAATGAAAAGTGGGCCTAACTTTAAAGCAAGGCACATGTTGCTTATAGCTTTGTAGACCTCATTTATCTGTAATTACTTATTGCTTTGTAGAACCAGAATGGATTCTCTTGAAAGAGGGGATAGTTTCTCTCCAGCTATGCAGAAAGAAGTTCAGTTCATTGGTGAGAGTTACCACCATTAGACATCTGAGAGAACAACAATGAAATGAAAAACATGATGCATGTGTCTGAACTCTCATCGGTGAAGAGAGAAGTTCCATGCTAAAGCATCAATATCTGTCATTTGTATGGGTTTGTAGAACCATAATAGATTATCTTGAAGGAGTGGATAGCATTGCTTCGTTTATGCAAAAGAGAACTTTAGTGCTGCAGTCGTCACCATGAGATATCTACGAGCAGAACATTGTAATGAAAATCTGTGATGTAAGTGTCTAAAAGAGTAAGGTGGATATTATCTTTTCTAACATGTGATCAATCATGAAAATATAGGAGTTGATAGTGAAAATAGCTCATTTCCTGGCAATAATCCTAAAATAGTTTTACTTAATAAGTTAAGTGCACTTAAAACACTCATGTGTAAAGCATTCTCACCAGTAACAAAAACAAAATGTAGTTGTTATTTGATAAAGCAAGTTTCGGACTGTAAATGGATAATGAAATATGATGTTAGTAAAGGATATACTACCCCAAGACTTCTATTTGCATAAGGAAGATACATGGAGCAAGGGTGCAAGCATGCTCAAAGAAGATAATTAGTCCTTTTCCATTATGTATTCAAGTTCAGACTGAGCCTACGAGGAACTTTTATGGTACAGAGACAAGATTTGGGACAAAGGCACAATACTCTGGGGAGATGAACTCAACTTTGGTGGTTGGCCAAAATGGACGTATTAATGAGGAAATGGGACGTTTAGTTCTTTTATGTAGGATAAAACATGCGATGAAGGTTTCTTTCACTAATTTAATTGAAATGCAAGCTTTTGTATTTGTTCTGCTTACATATATATAGCCTCTAGCGCCATACAGATATTGGAGGGGGACTAATATAATTGAAATGAGAGGTTTTCTATTTGTTCTGGTTACATATATATAGCCTCTAGCGCCATGCAGATATTGGAGGGGAACTTGGAATGCTTGAGACTTCAATCAATCATGAGGAAGGAGGTCATTAATTATTACCAGAAATGTCAATTAATTTCAGATGGTAGTACAACATCTGAAACTTGTTTGCTTCTCAATGGTTAGAAGCAGGTGGCCACTATAACAATGTTTTGTGAACATAAAGGTCATTGTTTGTAGAATATTAAATGATCTCCCCATCGTAGGTATACAATAAGATAGCGAATTATGCGATATATACAATAAAGTTTAGATTCAGGTTTCCCTTAGCAATATTGTTCTCTTCATTTGGATATAGAACTTAAATGTATAAGTTGGACAGAAATTTATATGCAGGTTTACCTTAGCAATATTGTTTGGCTGAATGATGAGAGAGGTTACAACACCTTATACAGTTTTCTATGACTTCTTTGAATTGCATTTGTACATAAAAACAATGCATCTATTCGTTATCAACATTGATCATGAGGAAGGAGGTCATTAATTATTACCAGAAATGTCAATTAATTTCAGATGGTAGCAGAACCTCTGAAACTTGTTGGCTTCTCATTGGTTAGAAGCAGGTGGAAACTATAACAATGTTTTGTGAACATAAAAGGTCATTGTTTGTAGAATATTAAATGATCTCCCCATCGTAGGTATACAATAAGATAGTGAATTTTGCGATATATACAATAAAAATTGTATACAGGTTTACCTTAGCAATATTATTCTCTTCATTTGTATATAGAATTTAATGTATAAGTTGGACAGAAATTTATATGCAGGTTTACCTTAGCAATATTGTTTGGCTGAATGATGAGAGAGAGGTTACAACACCTTATACGGCTTTCTATGACTTTTTTAAATTGCATTTGTACATAAAAACAATGCATCTATTCGTTGTCAACATTGATTTTTTTTCTTCTTGAGACTTCAATCAATCATGAGGAAGGAGGTCATTAATTATTACCAGAAATGTCATTTAATTTCAGATGGTAGCACAACCTCCGAAACTTGTTGGCTTCTCATTGGTTAGAAGCAGGTGGGAACTGTAACAATGTTTTGTGAACATAAAGGTCATTGTTTGTATAATATTAAATGATCTCCCCATCGTAGATATACAATAAGATAGCGAATTATGCGATATATATAATAAAATTTATGTACAGGTTTACCTTAGCTATATTGTTCTCTTCATTTGGATATATAACTTAATGTATAAGTTGGACAGAAATTTATATGCAGGTTTACCTAAGGAATATTGTTTGGCTGAATGTTGAGAGAGGTTACAACACCTATATGGCTTTCTATGACTTTTTTGAATTGCATTTGTACATAAAAATGATGCATCTATTCGTTGTCAACATTAATTGTTTCTTCTTTCCTTCCTTTTGTTTCATGGTGCTTATTCAGTTATATGTATCAATTTTTTTCCAGTTTTATGTAGAGAATGGGGAGCTGTCATGTCAAATGTACCAGCGATCTGCAGATATGGGCCTTGGAGTGCCATTTAACATTGCTTCATATTCTCTATTGACATACATGATTGCTCATGTCTGTGGTATGTTTGTCTTAAAACATGTTTATATCAAGCTAATACAGTTTTCTTTTGGTAAAAAAACGTGGTGTATGCCCACATTAAATAGCTGAATAGCTGATGGTGATCTGTTATCCATTTTTGATCCTAAGTTGGCTTCTATATATTCAATGTTTCTATATTGAATAGAAATTCCGAATGTAGTCTACAACATACTGCAGGACAATAGGTCCATTAGGTTAAGGGCTACTATACTATTGTGTAGTAGAGTGCTGTCATTTATGATTATGGTGTAGGATATGAGGGAACTTTTGGGTAGACTAACAGGGGCCAAGGTCGGCCAGTGAGACGACGGGGGATAAGCTTCATCGTCGAGAGGGAAACAGCCCGGATCACCAGCTAATCCGACCACAAAATCAAGCTGCAGTTTGATTCATCCAATTTAGAGCTTATCGTGATGTATGTTACATGCATATTTGCATAATATAACTTAGACAAGGAGGGGGATATGATCTTAGTCAAGGAGTTGCTAGAAATAATGGCAGCCTTCGATGAACTTGGACCAAATCTATGAAAAAGGTTATGGAATTTGCTAATGTTAAATAGCATATGGCCCTTAAGATAGATGAATGGAGGAATATGATTCGTACAGCTCTGTGGGGAGGCCCAGCTTGTCCATCACATATATTAAATGACTCGACTTTCTTCTCTGACGACTATTTTGAGAACTCCTCCAACTTCTGATGGCTTCTATCTCACTTCAGTCTAATTCTTCTTAATTATGTACTACTGCAAAATTTACATTTTTAATCATTCAAGTCCATTCAAATCCACGTAACTCCTTTGGAATGTAGGATGTGTCATCAGTGTGGGCTAAGCTTGTGTGGTGCTCCCTTGGTGAAATTCCTAACAACTTCCTATACTGGTTTGAAGAGCTGGGGGTCTTTTCATGTTTCATAATACCTTATACCTCCAGTCCTTTATAAGCTTGTGTTGTCATTCAAATGTTCTTGTCCTTTTTGTTATATGTGGGAGTTGCTGCTGTGACGGGGTCTGAATGGAAGAGGAGCTGACCTCAAAATATGGGACCATACATTATTATTGTGGATGCCGTTTCGTTTAGTTAGTTATATTATTCTCGTTCTACATATGGATTTCTGTTTGTTATTTTTCTCTCTTTTTGTTTTTGTATGCAGGTCTTGTTCCTGGTGATTTTATCCACATTATGGGAGATGCCCATGTCTACAGTACTCATGTCAGGCCTTTGCAGGAACAGCTCCAGAAACAGCCCAAACCATTTCCAGTAAGTAATGTGTATAAAGATCGAGTAAGTTATGCTAGTACATTTATTGCTCGAGAAAAGTTCTCTTTGCCAACTCCTGCCCTTTAACACAGATTTTGAAGATCAATCCTGAGAAGAAGGATATCGATTCTTTTGTGGCTTCTGACTTTAATCTTACCGGCTATGATCCTCACTTCAAGATAGAAATGAAGATGGCTGTCTAGAGCCTTGACACCGAATATGTATGGTGACTAACACTAGTAGCTAGAGGTAAATTTCCAATCCTTGCAACCTGACTCATTTATTTAACCATCGTGAATTTACCAATTCTACCCTGTATGCCCTACATGCTTTGTAAGCTGCTTACCAAAATGGTACACACATGGTATATGGTTGGCCACAATATCATGGGCGAGTCAATGAGCATGTTAGATTTGACCAGCTTGTAGCTCTAGGCATCACCATGCACATGAAATTTTAGAAACTGTAGACCTTTTGGAGAGATTGTATTTTTTTGTTTTACAATTGATCTCCCCCTTTTGTTCATGTTTTTATTTTGTAACATGCATCTTATTTTGTAACTGATGCAGGTGCAGACTTGTTTGTGGGAAGAACTCTTATGAATAAATCCGGAGAGAGATTCTTCCCCTTCCACCCTCTTGTGTTAGGTTTCAAGAGTATGGTGTTATTTGAGAGACTAGGAGTGTTTTATTTTCCTGGTTTTGTGTTTTATCAGAGACCAGCAACCTGATGGAATGGTTGGAACACTGGCTTCCTATTTTATTTTGTGGCTGCCAGATAGTTTCCTGTTCCAATTACTGTTATCTGTAATTCCGAACTTGTTATTTTTGTTCTACAATGCATGAAAAAAAAAAGTGAACTAAGAAACATCTTGAATCCTTAGTTATTTAACTTTTGCTGATAGTATTAAAACATACATGTTTGTTTGCTTGGTAAAGAACCGTTTGAGCGTTATGTTGGTTGCCTTGCCTGTTACTAATCTTAAAACTTTTGACATATGATCATTTCACCTGATGATGGTAGAAGTTTAGGTGGCCAGGTGATTCCGACCACCCAGTGCAGAATTGTAACATTATTTTACTTCCATATATATATATATATATATATATATATATATATATATATATATATGAGGAGGGATTTACATTTCCGATTTTTTGAATCTCCAAGCATCTCCATGTTATCAACCGTTGGATATTATTTAAGTATTCTTTCGTGAGAACGATTTCTAGTTTGTGCGTTTCGCTCTAGAATCGGACCTCGAGGCTGTGATGTAAGACGGTCCGTGGATGTTCGGCAAGAGGCTCGTCATCACCAAGTGGTGGGATCCAATCTCCATGGAATGGGATCTATTGACCTCTATTCCTATCTGGGTGCAACTTCGGAAGTTGTCGCTCCAGCTACGGAACGAGTCTTCTATCCGGAAGATATCCAGCGTCATCGCGGCTAACTTTTGCTTGTGTCCTGTTGGAGATCACCGTATGCCGAGAACTCCCCTCGACTGTCCCCATCTGGAAGCCTTCCGGATAGGCGTCAACTCGAGCAGCTAGTTTGCTTTGCTTCGAGTTGATTCCACCGACGTGTGCGACTTGTAGATGTATGGGCACGAGGAGGAAGGCTCTGGTAAGACTAGCAGGCCCGGTAAGTCCAGTGCCTGATTGTCCAGTTGCGAGAGAGAGCTGTTTGCTCCAACAAGGGTCATCACGGAGAGCTCACTTCAATCTGATTCAATTGGAGCTCACTTCAACCTTGAGCAAATAAATGAGCACATTGATTTTCTTTCCAGGAAAAACAACACATTGCATTACAGAAAGGCCTTAATGTTCAAGGCATACAAAATGAGATTTTTCAGGGGAATGTCTCTCATCCAAAAGGAGAGTCACTAGTTGAATAAATTGCAAGTGATACATTATGGTCAAATTATTATGAAAAATACTTGACAGACTGAGGGAGGAACCGCAGGCCAGTCCGAAAGACCACGTGGCTTTCTCCCTCGGGTCAAAAAATCTAACGACAGTTCCCCTGCTAACGTCATGTTTTTTGGGTCCAACCAATGAGAGAACGTCACATGACCTTCGGGCTGGTCCGCGGTCTCCTGCGGTCAGTCTAGACCTACTCAATTATTATTTGCTATTATAATTATTCTACATGCTGAAGTAAAAGTGTAACTGTCATAGATTGCGACTTTGAAAATGTAGGGTTCCCCTGCATTATCCCCTCCCAAGTTAAATTCTATGACCTATTACTAGAAAGTTTCCTAGTAGTTTTATGTCCCTTGAATGCTATATAACCAGTTAACAATGTGATTCCTTGTTTTCTAGATGTGATAAAAAAGAGTATTTTGTCCACATCATTCTTCTAAGGAAAAGGTTTACAAAAGGCTGGAGAAGATTTTCTGTCAATTATCAAGTCATGCTGGTTGATCATGCATTACACAGTAGGAATGTACTTGTGTACAACTTTATAATTCCTACATGGTTACTTGTTCTTTTTGGACAAGCTGGTAAATCCAGAATGTTCCTGCGACAGGGACAACACACCTCCCTGACCATTCTATCCAGCAAATGTCACTCTCAATTAGGTTATGACTATCCTCCTGACAATGGCAGAGATTCGTCGGCTATGCTATGACGACAACCAAATGCCTACAATCCTCTTACAACTGTCATGTGATGGTCACGTGGTGGCCGTTCATTGGAGGAGGAGGTAGAGGTGAAATCCGGTGGCTGTCCGGATGGTCGACACGTGACCGTAATGTCACATAGTAGTCGTTCATTGGAGGAGAGGTGGGACATGGAGTGGCCCACATAGCAGGGGGGTGAAAGGGTTGTAAGCATTTGGTAGTAAACTTGGCATTATTGGAAGATTTATGGTTGTGAAATGGAATGGTTAAGCATAAACAATAGACTTATTTGTATTACTATGCTCAATTTCAATCTGATGTTCTCAACTATTCATATTTGACAACTTGATACCATAAACTATTTTTATTGCTAACTTGACATCATCAAATTTTTCTTCTTCCTAAACTATCCCTGCTCTCTCTCCCCCCCCCCCCCCCCCCCCCCCCCCCCCCTCCCTCCCTCTCCGGCGTCTCCCAGTAGCCGCCTCCTCCCCACCCCCTCCTTCCATCGTTGGCCTACCACCCCTTCTCACGATGCTGCTGCTGCCCTGCCGCGTCGCTACCCGCCTCTGCCACCACTCTGCTATCGATGTTGCTGCTGCCTGTGGGGGGAGGAGGGACGGGCTAGCGGAGGAGGAGGAGGAGGGGGGGGGGGGTGCGGTTTGGGAGGAGGGGAGGCGGACGGGGGTGCTATTGGCCGGAGAGAGAGAGAGAGAGAGAGAGGGGGGGGGGGGGGGGGGGGGGGTCAGGGGTAGTTTAGGTATATTTTATTTTGAGGGTATCAAGTTAGCAATAAAAAATAGTTTAGGGTATCAAGTTGCCAAATGTTGACAGTCGAGGGTATCAAGTTGAAATATAGCCCATTTACTATTCATAACTTTGACACCAAATTTAGTGTGAAATAATTGAGGGAGGTAAATATAAATAATACTTGCTAAATGCATAAAAAAAGAAGAAGGAGAATTGTAGTAATTAATTTAAAAATGGAATAAGGGAGATAACAAAATTATGAATAGTAAATTAGGTGGGGTGAGATAAATACAAATAACTCTAAACAATACGAAGTCATATAGCACAACTGTCCATGCAGGACTGTACAACAGAAAAGGAGGAATTATGCATTAGCCTTTTTTTTAGTTCTTATTTAACAATAGTGATAAGTATGATATCATTAAGATATTGAGAAACAATCTCTCTGTACTCTTATAACAGAATTGAAAACGGTTCAAAATTAAACCGTTTAAGTCGTACATAAATATTTCACTAACTATTTTTTTAAAAATAACTAATTATTTAACTACTTAATATTATTTATTTACAACTAAACAATTTTAACTCAAATGGTTAATGTGGTAAGTATTTTTTTTTATTGTTTGAATTAAATTCTTAAAAACGACAGTATTTATAATATTTATATTTATATTTATATATTTTTTTTTTTTTACGCACACGAAGTAATATATAATGGAAATCAAAGATGAGTTGAAACCTGGCTTCACCTCTGGGTTACATCCTGCCTTGTTAAGGTTAGTTTTCCACTTGAGAAAAACAATTTGTTGAGGATTAGCACTACTCTGCTCCAGAGAACTTTAAATTCATTACCAGGAATGAGTCAACCAAAGTATCAGCAAATTTTGGATCATTTATATGGTAAGGAAATGTTTTCACCTATTGAGCAAAATCTAATTGTAAGATGCTAAGGGGACATTTGGTACACGATATATTTTTTATTTTTTGAAAAATTTAGGGTGAAAAATTTATTCCTATGTTTGTTTAGGTTTTAAAAAAATATTTTTGAAAATTATAAATATTCCGATAAATAATTTACCTACAAACCATTAAAATCATATTCCTTACAAATAGGTGGGTATTTTTTTTTGTCTGGACAAATATTTTTTTTTTCTTTTTTTCTTTTTTTCAAGATTTTTTTTTTGTATTTTTTTTTATCCTTTTTATTCTTATTTTTAATTTTTTATCCTTTTTTTTTTTTTTTTAAACTTTTTTATCCTTTTTTTATTCTCAAAAATATTTATATATTCAATAAACATGAAAATATAATTTTCAGAAAATTTAATTACCAGTTTTAGGAAATATAAAATTTTTTACTATACAGTATTTCGCGTATCAAACGTCCTTTACGAGAAATCAGAAATCAGACAAATATCGCATATATGGAATCATATAAGTCAAGCATATAGAAACACATTTTACAACTAACAATTTTTTTTAGGTTTTTTGGATTTTAAATTTTATTTTTTGAAAAGATGAATGTCCGAAAAATCAAAATTTCCACTAATTATGGAAAACTTATTTCCCAAAAAGGTGGGTATATTTCTTTCCTATTATCAAGTTGGGTCTGTGTTGCTCAGCTCCAAATCAGATATGGTTTAGATTGAGTGTGGGTCTAGGTCGAGTCGGGAGCACATTTTGATTCGTACGAGTTTGAACCGTGTCAGGTTGGGTTCTAGTCCAGGTTTGTCCAACTAAACTATCACAATTTTTTTATTTAAGGGGATTTTCGAAAATTACGAATATCCGAATGAACAATTTATTCAGAAAACATGGAAAAATATAAACAATTAACCAGGGTAGATTATACACCACATGTTAATATAAATTTTCAACCAATTTAATGTCCGAAAATTTTATTTCTAACAATATATAATTTTGATAATATTTTAATGAGTTAATTAGATTTTGGTTTCAGAAAAAATTAAAAATTAATGTTTATGTCCTCAAAATGTCCAGCTTAGAATAATATTGACCATCCAAAATATATTAATATCTATTAATAAATATTTTAGGATTAATTAGACTTAAGATCTTAAAAACATTCTTATTTTCGTAAGTCTGATTCAATTCATTTATTAACAGATTTTGGATCCGTACCCAAATTCTAATCTAAACTGGATATCTAATATTAGAAAGTCTAATTAATCGTCAAATTCGAGTGACCCTTATGGTTATCTGGGAGAGACATAAGTGTCATGGCTGTGTGGCGACTCGATCGATGGATCGAGTCACGAAATTTTATTTATAAATGGTGAGAGTTGGAGACAGTGGACCCAAAAGATATACAATACAGCGTGCACAAAATCCCGAATGTTATGCCACGATGGATTACTTTAGTACTATTGCACCGTTTTGATATGATTGTCGACCTCACCATTGATGCCGATTTGATACTATTAACACTAATAAATTACTAGCAAAGACAATAAATTCATACTTTTTCTTTAAAAAATTTCTTTAGATACGATGAGAAACTATTTGAAAGTTGGTAGCATAATTAACAAGGCTCATCTCATTTTCTAGATTCTAGATTCAGAATGTAAGAGCTCAATTTATAAAATAGTTAGACCTATACTAAGTTCCAATTTCTAATAGATTTTTAGGTCCAACCCACCCACAGAGCTATAGATTGGGTCTGAGAATTTCTAGATTCTGAATATAAAAAATCATTTTGTAGAATAGTAAAATTCAATTTAGTGTCTAATTCTATATTTACATTTTTTTTTTTACATTATTTTTTGACCACACAATCTTTGGGACCAAAACTTATTTTATCATTCACTAGTATTCTCGTACAAATCCAACTCATTCTACATTTACCTTTTCTTTTTCTTTTTTTTTTTTTTTTTTAATTTGGATCTCAATATAAAATTTTGAGCACCATCTACTAATGATGCTCTTAGTGCTAATTTTTCAGAAAGCTGAAATATAAATAACTTTTAAAAGCAATCCCTCCCACACTAGTAAAAGTCGTTCAAAAAGTACTAAGTTCTTAAAAAGTAAGCGGAAGAGGTCTGTACAAAATATACTCATTGGTTTTCAAAAGAGTAAGTAGACACAAACTAATTAAATTATACCAAACCAGAGCTTAGTTTTATTTTTATTTTTTAAGAGTTTTTAGAAATAAAGAAAATAGATGCTCAAGAAAAGTGTGTTTGGTTTCTAGAGAGTAGAATAAGGAAAGCAACACAATAGCAGTACATGTGAAAATTAAAGTAATATAGATATGGGCCATATTAATTAGTGAAAAATAATTTAGTGCACCTTCTAGTTTGCAGCTATTTATTCATATTTCATTAATATAAGTCTACATAGAATTAAATTCTACAAAAGTAGATAATTTGGACTTGATTGAAATAAATGCTCCTAAAATTTATTTCCCACGACATGGACAACTATTAATAATGAATTTACAAGATAATATTTGTTCTCCTAATTGGTTTCTCTCTCTCTCTTAATTTAGGGTGGTGCCTCTACTTCTTATTCATTTTCTGCTATGGAAACTAAGTGAGTTCATACTTTCAACTTTTTTGCAAATATGCCATAAAGTTCCTAAACTTAATTTTCATGAGGCAAACAAACACCTCAAGTGAAAATTAAGAAACATTTCAACTACTTTTCTATTTTTGCATGTCCCTTCTACGTGGGCCAGTGATTTCCAGACTTAATTTTTATGGAGCAAACATAGACTTCAAGTGAAAATTAGGACACATTTCTATTGCTTTTCTAGTTTGCATGTTACTTCTAAGTGGGCCAATGATTTCTAAACTTAATTTTCGTGGAGCAAACAAACACGCAAAGTGAAAAATAGAACTTTTTTTTTTTTTTTTTCCATTGCTTTTCTAGTTTGTATGTTATTTTTGTTCTTTTTTTAGATGTCCGACGTAATATTCGAAATTTTGTGCACGCTACGTTGTATGTCTTTTGAGTCCACTTCCATTATTTATAAATGGAAGGAATAATACGTCATCGTAGTTCGATCCACTGATCTTCTGTTATTCAGCCAGGATCTTATATTTTTTTTCGATAACCACAAGAAACATTCGAGTTCGACAATTTGTATGTTACTTCTAAGTGGTCTAATGATAATGCAGTTACAAACTAGGAGGTGCATTCTAAGCGTCTCTTAATAATTTATATCCCTTTTTTTTTAAATAAAAACAATAATAGCTGATGGTTCCTCTATGCTAGTTCTCATTGGTTCTCTATGATGGAAAGTAAACAAATCTCCAATATTTTTCAACTTTTTTTTTTGGATATATTCTATAAAGTTTCTAAACTTAATTTTCAGGATCCAAACAATACGCCAAGTATAAATTAGGACACTTCTTCCTTATTTTTCTTTGTTTACTATTAGTTTCGGTATGTTTTTTCTAAATTTTTAGTGAAACAAATTAGAGAAAAAATTCTCTAGTATAGGGGCAGAAAAGTAGATTTAACGCAGACTAATAGGTAATAAATTATTGTATGGTTCCGACTCACCGCGTGACAATGATGAGTGGTGAGTCCGACTAATAATTTTTTGACACTTTCTCTTCTTTCACCGTATCACTACGTTTCTCCTGATTCATATATAAATTCTTTATAATAATTTGAAGGAAAAAAAATTATAATATTTTTTTGATTTTCTGCATAATGGATTTCTATATTTTTTTAATATTTTTTTGATATTTTTTAAATGTTTATGTCAAATGTTGAAGTGTCAAAAAATTATTGACCTGGCTCACCACTTATCATTGCCACGTGGTCAGTCGGGACCATACAATAATTTCTCGACTAATAGAGGGAATAATTTTTCAAAAACATACAAAAATCTTGATATTTAAGTGTCAAGACGTAATAATTCAGACTATTTAAGTGCAACTTAGCCCAATTTCTGTTACGAGAGTATGAACTACTTACGTATAGGGGGTGTGCATCGATCGGCGTCCGACCTATTTGGTCACAACCGCAGTTAAAGTTAATCGGTTTGAAAATAATCACTTTCTCTAAAAAAAAAATAACAACAAGGAGAGAAAAAGAGGCAAGAGTGCCATTGTAACATTGGAGAGGAGAAAGAAGGATTAGAGGCCGTTTCGAAAAAGGAGATCAGTTTTGGGTATTTCTTGTTGTCTTTCTTCTTCGTGGTTATAATCTATTTTCTGTTCCAAAAGAGTTGTGGTGATCCGTTTGGATCGGTGAGAAGTTTGTAAGGAGTCGGTGTATTTCTTATTCCATTAGTGGAGGCTTTTCAGGGTTGGACTCCGATCGTCCCGTGGTTTTTTTCGCAAGGATTTTCTACGTCAAAAATTTATGTGTCTGTGATTTGTGTTTGGCATTTTTGGTTCGTACGTTTTGCTCGGTTCTCTCGCAGGTACTCTCTGGTTTGGGGAACGGTTTCCGCACTTTTGTTCCCAACAAAATTATATCAAGTGTTGAAGCCGACCGACTTGGTTCGGTTTGGTTCAGTTTGGCTGATCGGTTTTGCTCACAGACAAAAATTAAAAAAAAAGAAAAAAGAGAAACATTTCTTCACTGAGATTCATATTCACAGACATCACATAGTAAGTTGTTAATAATCTCATAGATTCCATTGAAAATTTCAGCCGAACCAATCCGATAGAACCATCGATTTGGTTAAAAATTGATCGGTTCGATTTGGTTCGGTTCGATTTGATCTATATGTGCACACCCCTAAGTGAATTGAGGTAGCTTATCTTTGCCATTTCATGTGAAAACCTACAATATGTGAGATCGAAAGCATCTTCTGACTTTATGTAGGCAGAGTTTAAACGAAATTAGTCAAGAAATTATGTCCTCCTATTGTTCAGTAAAGTACTCATCTTGGTTTTGAGCTGCCAGTTACATGGTATCATTCTACCCCTTCCATTTTTTTTTTTTCTCTTTTTGTCAGTATCAATATTTTCTTTATATTTCCGCGACCAAGATTGCAAGACTTTGTGACTGGGTGCTATCACAGTATCAACCTAGTTCACATACTGGAGATAAGCGGACTAGAACCGTTGACATCTGCCACATGATAAACGCTCGTAGCAGCCACTGCTTCCGGTCTTTAATGGATGTTCACCATTCCGTTAAAGGGTTCACGTATGAAACTAGTAGTCAAAACTTGTGTGGATTTTCATCATTATACTCAAGGTGAAAACTGCAACGGTTTTAGGTTGAAACTTAGTAACATGTCCGGAGCTGAGATTCATCGAGGACGACTAGGCTTGGCGCAAAAAATAAATGGAGGCCTATTCTTATATAAAAAAAATTCTGACAAAAAAATTCCAGAAATTAAATTATCCAAAATTAACATCAACTAAGAAAAACCAATCAACTACAATGTCTTTCAATTGGATTAATATTCGACTAAAAGAGATAATATAAAGCTAAACAAACAAGACATCTTCACATTAAGAACGACCTTCTAGCACTCCTACTGCAAAATCATCAATCAATCGTTCATAATCAACATCTTCCAAGAACTCATTTTCTATACGTAGTTAAATATAAATAAATGTAAAATACATAATATATATAAAATAAAAAATAAAAAATAAAAAAAACCAGAGGCCTATTGTGGTCGCATCCTTCAATGGAATGGTGGACATGCACACAAGTTTTGGTGGGTGAATAAAAATGGACTCTTTACGGAATTGGTAAGCGAGATCAGAACTAACATACATAGGTAAACATTATATTTCAGCCTGTAATAATAATACTGAATCTTCTGAATTCATTGGTCCTTTCCCCTTTACAAAATCAAACCAGTTTCATAATATTGTTTCTGCAATAATAGAAGGATATAGGAACAGAATAACTACAAACTATGAAGTTCCTTCTCCATGACAAATGTGTGTACTCTTTTAAGATCATTATCACCTATGGAAGCTTAATTGTGAGTCACATGATTGAGCAAGATGGTTCAGGTTCTGGTACTCCCACCTGCTGGCAAACTTGATACATTGCTGGCACTTGAATCAGAACCATTGGTGACTCCTGCTGCTTCTGCTTCTGCTTCTCCTCCTCTGGCTTCTGCTGAGGCTCCTGAAGCTTTGGAGGCGGGCCGATGCTCACCACCACCACGTCCCTCGTAGCCTTCCTCGCGCAAGCGATCACATCTACCGGATCGACACTGCCAGTGACCGTCAGGGTGCTACTTGCATCATCGATCTCGATCATATCGATACCTATCAAAAAACAAAAAAACAAAAAAAATTCATTTGAAAGAAAGAAGAAAGAAACATCAAATGTTTTGTTTCTAAAAGGCATACCGATGGTTCTTGAAACCGTAGTTTGAAGTATCGGCCGATACCGATTCGATACAGCCGATACCGATACAGTTTGGCATGTCCCGATCCGATACCGACCGATACCCGATACTGACCGATACCGACATTAGAGGTATTTTTTTCGGTCAGTTCGGCAAAGATAATTGCATTAAAAAGACCAATTAGCAAGGATGTAAAATCATAGTAAGGTTGTAAAAGCATATAAAAGAGGAAAACTTATCTATCGCATATAAATCAATCGACAAGGGTGACTACTATTTCATTCAATTTCAAAAATACTAAGAAACAACACTAAAAATATTTTAAATTACGCATAAATGTATAAAATATATTTTCTAAAATGTTAATAATTTACTAATAGTTGTTTACTTTCCGATACCAAAAAAATTCGATACTCCGATCCGAAACCGCCGATACTACCGATACCGCCGATCCCGATACTTACAGGAATGGTCCGATACCGATTCCGATACCGATACTTTGAACCTTGCTTGAAACACAACTTGTTCATATAATACATATATGAACAATCAAGAAAATTAGAAGCAGATTGTTCATATAATACAACTTTGAAGCACCTACATAAACTACCTCATACTCTTTCCAGAGAATTTCAGTTAAATTAGAAATCATATCATGATCAGGACTATTGGAGAAGGATTCAAGAAAACACAAAGAAGCAATCAAGAAAAGAAAAAGAAAAAAAAACATAGAAAACCATTTTAACTTGACTAGTGACTAGAAATTGAAACCTCGTAAACGCGATACAGCTAGCATGAGCTTCTGCTGGCACTTTTTGCAGCAGATGACCACTTTCATAACGGTCGTCTTCATCATGGCTTACAATCTATTAAATCAAAAAAAAAAAAAAAAAAAAAAAAAAACAAGAACTTTAGGAGTGCTTATGACCACTCTCCAAGTAAATTAGCCTTTGCATGGCCTTCAGAATATATTGTTTCTTTTACATCATTGTTAACCTCCAATGGAAGTAAGTAAAGCAATTTGGCCTAGAAATAGAAGGTTGAGGCACTTTGTGGCATTTGCAAGGGATCAATGGTGGGTTAGTTTTTTACTGGTTGGATTTGAACCTCGACCAACTGTGTCTTTAATTTTTCAAGGTGTTAGTAGTGCTTTAGCTTCATGTGAATATTGTGAAGTCCCATACATCATATATGGTCCATAGGTTTGTGAATTTTTCTTCTTCTTTTTAGGAGCAGGTAAGCATATGAAGTATAAGTAGGTAGACAAGTAATGATATGGTCTACACTGGTTTTCCTTTCCTTGATATGGAGACCATTGTCTTTACTTAGAGTTTTGACCATTGTCTAGCATTAATTTCAAGGTGTTAGGAAGCTAATATTTGGGAAGTCCAATATATGATTCTACATCATTATTTTTCTTTCCCCATCTTCCTTTTGAGCAGGAAAGCATGTAGTAGTAGGTACTAAATCTCTCTGAGACATGAAACGTGAATGCTCATGATCTGCACACTCTTCTTCCATGTCAAATTGATAGGCTGGAACATAATAAACCTAATAATTAAGAACAGAAAATTTAATATAGCAAAATAAATTTATATTAAATTCATGCAAACGAAACAAGTTTGTAAAATTTTAAAATGCAGACAGAGTCCGCCAACAGTGTTGACGGAAAACACAACAGACGTACACGTAGGCACGGAAAAAATTATAAAAAATTAAAGTGGATCCCATAAGCCAATTTTCGCCAACACTTTTGGCTGAAATTTGGGAGCGGGGGGGGGGGCAATTTCAGTCAACTATGTTGGCGAAAATTGGGAGTGGGAGCCCACGTGTTCGGTTGGGTTGGTTTGATTGGTTTGGTTTGTTTGGTTGGTTTAGTTTGTTTTATTAGTTTGTTTTAATTAGTTATGTTTTGATTTTATTTATTTATTTTCTTTTGTTTGTAATTAGATTTAAGAAAAATTATTTTAACGAAATAAAATTAAAATTGTAAAGAAATATTTAGAAATATTTTTTTCGAAAATTTGCATCCGGAGCATCAAAATTTGTATAAATTCCATCTAAAGAATGAAAGTTTAAAAAATTACGAAAAAAACATCAAACGTCCTTTGGACGTTTATATTTTTTAATATTATATTCCTATAGTTAATTTTCTTACCGTTAACAGACGTTAAAAAAAATAATAATAATAAAAATCTGCCGTAAGAATATTACGTCTGACGTCGAGCAGACTTCGAGCGGCCTTAACTATTTGTTTTGAAATCGTTTTTTGTTAAACAATAAGTCGATTTGTATGTTTTCGACGAGAGTAACACAAAACGTGTAGAAAAATTTTATATCTGAAGCAAGACGCACATGTTACAGGCAAAAATATAAAATTTAAAACTTTAAAGTATCATAACTTTTGACTGAGAGATCGAAACAAGGTCCAGTTTGCACCAAAATGACCGTATCGAAAAGTACTACGAGATAAATAGTTTCACCGTTTGACGGACTTCTCAAATTTTTAGAATCGCAAAAAAACGATGTTTCGACCTCCAAATTTTACTTTCGGTCATTTTATTTTCGAATATTTAAAATTTACTGTAGCGAAATTAATTTATATTGGATGTGAGGGCCCACGGATTTAAAACGATGTTTCGACCTCCCCAAAAGAAAATTAGAAAAAAAATAAACAAGAAAAAAGTTAAATTAATTGTTTTATGTCCACTATCAAAAAAACTAATAAAACAAGTAAAAAAACAAAAACAAAACTAAATAAATTTAAATTAATTGTTTTCGTTAAAATAATTTTTCTTAAATCTAATTAAAAAAACTAAATAAATAAAACCAAAATATAATTAATTAAAACAAACTAATAAAACAAACCAAGCTAACCAAAGCAAACCAACCAAACCAATCAAACCAACCCAACCGAACCCGTGGGCCCCACACCCAATTTTCGCCAACAGAGTTGGCTAAAATTGGCTTGTGGGGTCCACTTTATTTTTTTTTTATTTTTTTCGTGCCTACGTGTACG
Source organism: Iris macrosiphon (assembly GCA_036927795.1). Lineage (NCBI taxonomy): Eukaryota > Viridiplantae > Streptophyta > Magnoliopsida > Asparagales > Iridaceae > Iris > Iris macrosiphon. Next base: position 13,625,507 of record JAYESA010000005.1, on the reverse strand, counting down.
TCTGTTGTGTTTTCCGCCAATACTGTTGGCGGACGCTGTCTGTATTTTAAAATTTTATAAACTTGTTTCGTTTGTATGAATTTAATATAAATTTATTTCGCTACAGTAAATTTTCTGAATTAAGAAACATGATAACTAAAGAGACTGTTATAAAAAAATTCCCTCCATTTTTTTTTCTTGACTAAATTTCAACTTGATTGATACCCTCATATATCCAAGATTTTAACTTGATATCCTCAACTTTAATATTATCCAATTTAATACCTCAACTATAATTGTACAACTTAATACTCCAATAGTATTAAAGAAAAATCATAAATGACAAAAATACTCCCCTCATTCATGGTCATTTCAAATACCCCCAGGAGGTATGGGAGGGTAATTTGATCAAAAAAAATATTATTTATTTTTTGTTGAAACGGAAAAATTAAGTCCTCACTGACGGAGGATATCGACTTGAAAATATTCAATAGTTGATGATAGCGATTGGTATAATATTAAAGTTTAGGGTACATATTGAAAAATTTGAATAGTTGAGCATATCAAGTTGAAATTACACCCTTTTTTTTTTCTCGTTGTTGTTGTGATGTGTGTTATCAACTTGTTATCACCACAAATAGATCCCTATAATTCTGAAGATACATACCGATCGACAATTTCAATATGTATATATGGGAGAGCAGATCTGATGTTCCACTATTTCTATCCTATATTCTGTTCCCACCCTATTATATGTGGGCCCCTCTTTTGTTTTACAACGCCTGGAACCCACATGTAATAAGGTAGAAACAGAATATAGGACAAAAATAGTGGAACAGCAGATCTGGTCTGTATATATGGTGGAAATGTGACAATAGCGAGAACAATATTACCCCATTTTTCAGCGATTTGAAATATATTAAATGCAATTTGTGGGCGTTGCAATCTGTTTCCTGATGAAGTACTTAAAACATGCACCAACAATCACCACGATCGCCGATCGATTAGGTTGTTGTCACAAGAACCGTGGTCCGAACCGCATTAATGGTAATTAACACGTCAGACAACGAAGCTGGTTAGGCCTAGCTTGAGCCAATTTGACTCAGCCAAAGGAAACAAGATCTTGACATGTCTTTAGTAGCCTGAGTTACAGCAGAACATATGTACGGTTAGTAATCTGTAACTGCAGTTCAATTTTCAGTAACTTCACTCTGAAATACTTGTGACAAAATCTATGCTAAGAAGTAGAAGCATCTGAGAAAAAATCCAGATAGTTTCATTCATACAGAATCTTCATTATATGTTCTCTTGGTGAAAAGATCTCTCAGTTGGAAAACTTGGTTCCGAGCTACATCTACAAAACAAGCTCTTAAAAGCATAGTTTACAGTATCAGGATACTCCTCACCGACACCACCATCGGAGGTCGCGTTTCCGGTCAATTCGACAAATAATATTGAACAAAAAAGATCAATCAGTAAGAATGTAAAAACATAGTAAAGTTATAGAAGAAGAAAACTTATCTATCGCATGTGTACCAATCATCAATGGTGACTATTATTTCATTAAATTTCAAACTGCTAAAAAAAATAACACTAAAAATACTTAAAATTATGTCTAAATATATAAAATATATTTTCTAAAATGTTAATAATTTGTTAATAATTATTTGTTTTCCTATAAAAATAATCTGATACTCCAATCTAAAACTACGGAATACTGCTGATACCACTAATCCCGATACTTATAGAAATAGTCCGATATCGATTCCAATAGCGATACTATGAACCTTGCTTAAAAGCCATGTAATGTACACTACAAATAACTGTCATCCATTCAAGACGATCTTTATTACATTTTTAAAAAATTATAGTCTTTAACCTTCCATTTTAGATGGCCCAAAAATGTACCAAGTAAAATATGAACATAGCCTATCTGTCCAACCAGATCAGTGATGCATTACAAAATGGAGCAACGGTTATAATAATCCTCCTCCCCAAACACATACCAAACCTCGCATTTTTGACAGGTCTTTGGAACGCAAGGGACAGCGTCTTTCTTCTCGTCCTTCTTCTCTTCCTTCGCAGGACCAATGCTTACAAATGTCGCCGATCTTCTGAACTTCCTCACCTTTTTCAGGATCGTAGCCGGATCAGCATCTCCAATTACCGTTGCCTGACACTTTGAAGAATCAAGTACGATTGAATTTATGCCTTCGATCCCCGCTATCAACTTCATGACCTTCTTCTTGCACTTCGAACATAATAAATCAACTGATACTACAGTTTTCTGCAACAAACAAAGTACCATTATTTACTAGAAATGCGTAGAGATCACAAGAAAACTGAACCATGAAAGGAAGCATAAGACAATAAAATGAAGAACTGTGATATATATAGAGTAGGAACCTTTGACATACTTTGGAGCAAAAACCAAAGATATAGATATGGATGCAATACTGGTATTTATAGTCGCTTCTGATGGAAATAGTTACTTTCCTGCTATGATGGGTTTTACTTTGCTTTTATTGTGTTTTTTTTTTCTATTTACAGACTTCACTAGATCTCTGTCTCATTATTGTTATTTGGTTGAGGACCAAAATGAAAGAGGGGGGGGGGGGGGGGGGGGGGGCATTGATCCACCTATGAGCTCTCACTGGCAATAAATGAGTGTTTGTTGAGAAAATTGGGAAAATGAACCAACATTACAGCCTTACCTAATTTCACTCCCAAATCTGCTCAGCTAGATTAATCTCAGGAAGAGGTGGTAGTTTCATGTTACATCACTGAACATTCACTAAAACCCAATCCATGTCATCAAGGATCGAAGAACGACAGACAACTACCAAGGATATTTAGTCTTAAATCTTTCTCAGCATCCTTAAGCTTGATAATTAGTTTTGACAGACATCATTAATAAAAAAAAACCTTCCCCCTTTGGTCCACCAAAAATAGGTACCTATCAAGTAAATCAACTTTTGAGGTTATAATCTACATCCTCTCGTCAATTTTCGAGTAATGTCCGTTAAAGTAAACTATTAAGTCGATATGATCACTTAAAAGAATGGAATGTGTTGGGCCCAACATTCGGAGGAGCTCAGACTCCAAATTTATTGACCTCCCCCTGGGTTTTAAGAGCCCAGTCCATTCAGCCTACCACCTGCCATTTTAAATGGGCTGCATGTGGAGGTTATGGCTGTCCCTTTCCTAATTCACACTGCTGGTGGTATATCACTTTCTTCGCAACTGGGGATGTCCCATGTCTCTTTCTCCTTAAAGAAGTTGGTCTGTGACTGAAGATGTTCCATGCCTCCTCTCCTTTAATATATCGAACCGAGATTACCCAAACAATATGGTGCACTTCATCCAAATACCAAGAGACCAAATCAATTTGGAGGGAGACATGTTTAGTTAATATCCTAGAAATGGTTATTGAAGAATAGTGTACCTTAATCCAGTTAACAGGCAGCATCAAGCTTCAATAGAAGGTTATATTTGACGTTAATAGGTAATGATTGCTAATAGATTCAATGTTATAAATGACCAGATAATTATCTTCCAATCAATCCTTACTGACTACATAATTAATCTTATAACCAATGTTGTCTCTCCTAATTCAATTTCTTTCAGATGTTAAAAGAGGTATCAGTTTCAGTTTGAGGCCTTGTCGAAGGGGATCTTATTTTGAGATATGTATCAAGCTACATCCTACTTTTCTGATCCCCTACTGATGATGCGGGAGACATTAAACTAGATGTGAAGACAAAAATATTGGTTTACTAATATTTGCAAATGAGGATTCAACTCGATAATAACATAAGTTGGAGAGACTCAATTGAACTTAGGAATCAAGTCAATTGTCCATTTTGTAGCATTAGACTGTAAAGGAAAATAAGCATAATAATACAAGTCAAGTAATTGCAAATCAGAAAAACTTGGAAAAGTTAGAATAAAGAAGGGGAAGAACAAAATAGATGAAGTTGCTGATTTCATTAAAAAGTGCAAGATACAAGACCCTCCTAGGTATTCAAAATATGATGCAGTACATGGGGCATATACGGTTGTTCATCTATCTAATACAACTTCTATTTCTAGTATGAACCAATCATAAAATACAACAACATGCATATCTCAAGTAAATTGAGGGGCTCTGAAGGAGCCAAATTAACCTTTTCAGGAAACATAATATGCAGAGTAATTCAGTGTTGATACTGAATATGCTTATCCTCAGTACACCCACCTCCACCTATAGTACTGCATTACTTTCTCCCAGCATAGTATTCTTTTTGTAGTAGTCCACTATCTGCATATCTAACTCGTAGTAGTGGACCATTTTCTCCAAAGGTTTCATATCCAGGTCAATGAATTTGCCTGCAGAAAACCATAGAAAGAAATCACCCACCTATAACCTAATTATCTTCTGAACAAAGCTTAGGGTATAACTTTTAAAGTACCAACCGAACACTACGCATTTAAATAACAGAGTTGCCTCATCCACTTAATGGTTTTTGAAATGGCATCTCTATGTCATTTATCTTATATCAATTGAGCCAATACAATTCCAGATCTTACTTTTCTCAATTAGGCTATAGTTGTGCGGTTTTTTTACATATATATGACACTAATGGAATCCAGTGAAAGAAAGAGATTCCCAAGTGAAACCAAATATATATCATGTACCTTGTACTCAAAGCTCTGATTACATGATTTGAGTAGTACTGAATTGTACTTATTTGCGGAGCTTCCAGTCTCCGAGGGTCTAAAACTGACCATCAAACTACAATCTTTGGCAGTAGTAGCTATGAGATACTCCCTAACGATTTTCAGGCTCTCCTTCAATGAGAGAGAATGCAGACGTGAATACAGGTGTTGGACTTCGGCATCACTAAGATTTTTGCACACCATGCACGGCTGAGATGTAATGTCGTAATATAAATGAATCGCCCCTTCAATGTCAAGATGATCCAGCTTTTGAGCAGCCAAGAGCTTATCCAGCACAGCAGATCTATAAAGAGCCTCTGCAACAAGCTCAAGGAAACTTGACATCTGTATCCCGCTGATCTTGGTCAAAGCTTCAAGTTTTTCTTTTGTTTCACGAGAACTAACAGAGGCATTGTCCATGGTTTCTCCCAAGCCTCCAAACATGAGAGAGCCATTCAAGAAAATTCGGAAGTTGTTTTCAGGAGTCACAAACAGTGCTTCAATTGCCTGATTTATTCTGTTCTTCGACCCAGAGAACAGATCCAAAGGATCATATTTACTTATATGTGATATCTGAAAGAAGAATTGAAATGTTTATGAGTTCAAACTGCACTTGAATCATTTATAGAAGAGGGTGCCTTTATAAGAAGTGGTATCCATGATATCCAAATAATTACAAAGGGACATCGTCCAGATTATCAGGTATTTGATTCTAAAGAAGCGTGAGAAAATAAGTAATAGGGTGGTTTGGCAGATGGGAAAAGATAGGCAGTTGGGTTATAGCTGCTGATAGTTAACATATCAAAAAGATCTAGTGTATCCCATACTGGACTTTTTAATTTGAACAGGACAGTGGTGGTACTCTTCATGATGGAGTGAAAATGATCAACATCAGGTAATGATTTTGAATTGTTCTCACTTCTGGCTAGATAAAATACCCTTGGATAGCTTTGTAATAACTGTATAAAGAGGGAATGTCGATACAATACCTCTCCCTTATTAAGTTTCAGGAGCTGATGCATTCTATAACGAGTGACACGCTTCTTAATGGCATTTCTCTTGGTTATGAATTCTGAAGACGGAAGAAATCCACACTTGGGCTGAAACCTCAAAAACAAACAATGCAATGGCAAAAAAAGTTGGAAAATGAGACAAAGGACTAAACTTGAAACTAGTATTGTGAAGAAAAGTATGGAAAGATAAAAAATAAAATAAAACCTTTATTTCCACCGCGAAACACAAGTCTGCTACCAGAGTACCTGAGATTAAGCTGAAAACATTATAATCATTAAACATCAATAGGTGGCATATATAGAGAAAAACAAAAAGGTATATCAAATTTGAATAATAACCTTATGCGGAAAGATAAATGATAGTGAAATACATAAAACCTAGCGGCAAGGTAATATAAATTATGTAAACTAAGAATGGGAGTTGTGGGATGACAAAGAAACTTTATGATAATAATCAAGATATTTAGTAGCACAGATAATAAGATATAAGAACATAAGATTTAATATACATCACATAATGTCATACAATATATCAAACAGATGGCCATGGACATGTATGAACATTTAGCTTCTTTACATGCCCGAAACTGTTTATTCTCTTTCTTTATGAGGACTTTTAACACTCCCAAGTGACTTTATTAACTAACCCTTCTCCTCTGAGAAGGAGTCAGTTATAAGACAAAGATTAAGACTGCCAGGTTCCATAAAAGCGTATCATTTTGGTTTATGTCATTAATTGGAAGTGCAGGATCTGGAAAGGTGTCAAACTGTCAACCTTGGCAAAAATTGAATATTTCCATACATATTCCACTAAATTGAGAAAGCGCTGCCACAAAGGAGGTTCATGCATGTTTCATATAAACAGTAATTCATCATCATCTATGTTGCACGGATACTGTTGCACGGACACGGCAAAATGGTCTCTGTATCCACTATCCATATTGTGTCCGTACTCATGTCCATATCCGTATTCATGCAACATTTGTAACTACCTTTGTACATATTTGAAATGTTTGTATTCCATACCCGCATCCGCTTCCTTATTCATGCAACATAGATCATCGTCGTCATCATTCAAGCCTTCTTCCATTAGAATAAAGTCCTATGGAGCATAAGAAAGCTCCAAAGTAATTGACAAGATTTTTATGACTAGTTGTTGACCTGACGTCAACCTCTATGTTGATGCCAAATTCCTAGCCAAGGAAGCTATGAGCATGAAAGGGACATGTCATAAAACCTAGATGGCTAGTTGGCGGGTCAGTAGACCTACATTTTGGCTATGTAGTTTAAGTTTATGCAACCAAGGAGCGCCCTCCAAGTTCCAATAGACTATTAAGAGTCCAGACGAAGAGGTAAATATGATATGATTTGCTATAAGGAATTGCATCCGCCTCGTACACATTAAGCCAAAGAGTGAAGAATTATGACATTCCCATATTCATATATAAACTAATTGTAAAAATATATTGATTTGAGAAAACATTATATGGACATACAATTTTCAACCAGAAAAATCAATGACGATGTAATACTGTTTAGAAATTTCAGATAAGGTGTTGATGCAATTTTAAGATATTCTCTTTACAATGACAAAAGTGACTTTTCCTGACTTCCACTAACGTCATCCATGGCAGCAAGCTGCAGAAATTAGTTGGAGGTACATCTTCGATCCAGAATCTAGTACGGGTTGTTTAGATGGAAAACACGTGGAAGCTGGAGGCACCTTCTGCAATTTAGCTTAATTAAAATAGCTCGATCTTCAATGTCCAAGTACTGTCAATTAGTCTTACATCTCAAAGTTAGTAATTTGTAGAGTTATTGCAACTTTATGAAGACATTTAAAGATACATTTTACAATTGTACATTGGCAATGAAAATGAATGGGGAACATGAAACAGAAACCTAGCATTTTTATGAGCAAAATTGGAGAAGGACATTCCCATGTGAGAGTTAAATAGCCTAATTCAAGAAGCCAAACTAACCATACATCTCAAGGTTAAGGTATTAAAGTGTTGCAGCGGTTGCAATTAATGAATAGCTACATCTACATTAGGACAAACACATATAACATTAGTAAAACCTCTACCAACTCGTTAAACATTATTAAATCATAAATTCTGCAAACAACTCTCCAATCATTGTTTAGTAAATAGTGGATGGCCAAAGCAAAATAATGATGGTTTGTTCAACCCACAGTTAAAAGAAAAGAACAATGAAACTGAAAATAAACTAGTCCTTACTATAGTAGCACAGAGTTCAAGAAAAAATGTTCATATTATCCATTAAGGAACAACTTCACATATTTCCTCCTCTCAAAAATAACCAACAATAATAACTGCACAAAGCACTATAAATTTTCGTAGAGAAGGACAAAGAAGGGTAGTCCCCAGGTTCAACAGCCTGAGGGTTGTCCTTATTTCTCTCCAAAGACAGCTCATCATTATTCAAAAGTATAACCACATCGCTGTTAACATAACATCATGATCACATAAGAGAGAGAAGTATGTAAAATATTTCAATTAGCAAAAAGAGAACTAACCTTTACTGCTTGGGAAAACGGAATGGTCAGAGATAAGAAGCACAGAATCACAAAGAGTGTCAACCCCAGCTGCTTCAACCCGCCAAGCGGGGCGTTGATAATGAATATTCTTCTCAACCAACACTAGGAATTGCTTAGAAACAGCAATGCAAATCTGCTAGGACGGCGTGAACAATTAGGATGCAGTAACACTTGGACCATAAGTTGGATGAAAATAATGTATATAGTCACATGAACATTTTCCTTGCTCACTGTTATCTAAGATCTCGGTATGTAACGTTATAGGTAAAGGGTATGTAACGTTATAGGTAAAGGGTATGTACAGAAAAATCCCTGAGATAACATCAGAAAACGCAAACACCTGAAAGGTCTAAAGTTGGGTTCCTATAAGAATGAAAATGCCCTAACTCGTAAGTCTTCATTGTATTCAAGGACAGGGTCTTAAAACTGAAAAATCAAACAGAAACATTTATCAACTTTAAAATCAGAATTTCATGCAAAAAAGACCTAAGGGTATGTCAAAGACTAGAATCCTTGATGGTCATGTACAGAGTTTTAATGCTTGAATTAGACATGAATCATCACTTTAATCAAAAGATTGTCCAGATATACATACCCCACCATCTATGTGCATGGGGTCTAACAATGAACTCATAACACGCTTCACAAAAACTTGTTCAGCAACTTCTTTTGATGTTGATTCTACAAGTTCTTCAATATCTTCCCATAGTATCTTTTCGTGTCTAGATAGGGCAACACAACCAATTGCTGATTGGCCTTCGTCTTTGAGAACCTTTTGAATTCGTAATACTTTGCCAACCTGCTCCATAAATAATCAAAGGTCGCCATTAATATACCATTATCAGAAATGCCTATCAAGTAAGAGAGACGAAGAAATTACCGAAAGCCATGCTAACAGACTTTCAAAGAAATGTGCATATTAGAGAGAGAGGCTATAAGCAGGAAGATATTATTCAAAGCATTATAAATTATAATACTGAAACAAGCAGAAAGATATCAAATCAAAAAGGTCAATCTTCAAATCTGAAAGCCTGAAGAAACAAACAATTATCTCGCTAAACTATGGTTCCATCACATTTTCAGAATGTCAAGCCTAGTGCATGACCATAGAAATATCAATGGATATAATTGTCTTAAGGAAAAATACTAAATAAAATTCGAACAGGAGAACTGATCATAAAGAGAACTTAATATATAACAAAGCAAAGAGATTTACACATAATAGGCAATGAAGATAAATCACTGAGAACTACAAAACTAACCAGAGAGCGAGAAGAACCATGATAGCTCAAGACAATATTTGCAGCTCCTTCTCCTTTGTAAATCCAATCCTTCGCATCTTCTTCTTTTAAAATCACTTCCATCTGCTTCATTTAAAAGCTCAAGTTAATTTGTTTGAAATTGCTTTCCTTTATCAAGAGAGTCATCCAACAACATGAGAAATTTTTGAGTATGCCATTTTAAGTAAACATAAACCACAGTGAAGCTACATTTCACGTACACATACGACAATACAGATGAAGATAAGTTTTCTCCAAAAAGGGTTAATCGTCAATTAATAGCCTGACTAATCGACCACTTAATCTAATTTAATCAGGTGGCTGCACAAATGTGATCAACTAGCCATAAAACAAAAGCATTATTACAACTCCTCAATATAACATTCAGAGACATGGCGATGCTGACACCATACTGCTTTTGGCATGTCTCACTGTATTAAACACGACAGACTCTCCAAAACACTATAGTACACACCAAAATCAGTGTAATGTCTGTGTTTTTGAGTCCATAACCCACTGTATTCATGCTCGTGCAACATAGCTTTTAGGTTTATTCGGTTTGCGTGAACTGAAAGATCTCATGAAATGGCAATTCTAACTTTTTTTTTATCAAAATTCAGTGAATTTGATGTCCAAACATGTCAATCTGTTTAGCTGGCTTGAGCAGTGGATACAATCACCTTATATTTGAAGAGGTGATAATGAGTAGAAAAACTTTAATTGGATACAACAACTTGAGAGGTTGAGTTACTGATATACATGCCTGTCTTCGTAATCAATCCAATTTCTTGAATTTTTATAAAAATGTAAAATAAGATTCCCAAGGGGAATTTTGTATCCGGTTCACATTGACCAAACAGATTTGAGTATTTAAGCCGCATAACGCTTCCCCCATGCCAACCCCCTCCACCCAACCATTCCTAAGCTATGTTACACAGAGAAGAATACGGCATGGCAGGATACTGATTTTGGCATGTCTTAGTGAATAAAAATGTAAAATAAAATTCCCAATGGGAATTTTGTATCCGGTTCACATTAACCAAACAGATTCGAGTATTTAAGCCACCTAACGCTTCCCCCTATGCCAACCCCCTCCACCCAACCATTCCTAAGATATGTTACACAGAGAAGAACGACACGACAGGATACTGATTTTTGGCGTGTCTTAGTGTATAAAAATGTAAAATAAGATTCCCAAGGGCAACTTTGTATCCGGTTCACATTAACCAAAGAGATTTGAGTATTTAAGCCACCTAACGCTTCCCCCTATGCCAACCCCCTCCACCCAACCATTCCTAAGCAATGTTACACAGCGAAGAATACGGCACGGCAGGATACTGATTTTGGCGTGTCTTAGTGTATTTTTGGAGTGACGGTACCATGTCCAGTAACGGATACACCTCTAATATTACAGTTTTCGTTCTTCCTAGTACATAAGACTTGAGCCACCTAAACCTGTCTTCTCCAAACCCTGATTAACGAGATCAACCAGGAGCCTAAGATGCAGTGGTGAACACAAATTAAGAAATAAAATTGAGTTATTTGTATTTACCACCACCACCACACCCACCCCACAAATCTCCAACCACCACCACACCAAAACCGGAGAAACTCCAAATCTCTAAACTTTGCACCAAAATTAGTAAGATTTCTTCTCCCAATTTCCATTCCCAAACTCTAAATCGCGTTCTTGACCACTCCAAACTCCAAGACAAATTTTTTTTAACTCCGTTCTTCTTCAATCTTCTGACGATCATCATAAGGAAAAACCGAAATTTCGAAGAATTCAAGAAAAATGAACACGAGTTATGAACAATCTAATCAATTCTACAAAAGAATAGCAATTCTATCAGAAAGAAGGGGAAAAAAAAGCTAAATATATAAGAGAGTCAATGTCGCCGGAGAAACTCACGGAGAGGTCGCCGGAGCTCGAGGAGCCGATGGAGGAGTGGAGAAATTTTGGGAAGGGAGTGATTTGATTTTGGGGGTTTTATTGGCTTGGGTTTATTGAATATGCTATTTATGTGGGTTTGACCCGACCCGAACCCATTACATTACCGACTGGAGCTATAGTGAGCTACGTTTACCGGGTTTAAACTTTCGGGTTTTGTGTTAATCATTTTCGTTGATCCGAACCCGACCTACCTGCCCAATATTTGGTTAGAGCACGGAGTCACCGAGAATTTTATTTTATTCTCTCTTTAAAGTTGCACAATCGTACTATTATTCTAGAAGAATAATTTTATTCCAAATCAATGTGGTGATGGACACGCAATTTAAATTAATTATAGGCTAAATTATAACCTGACATTCTCTTCTTTGTTCAGACTGGATCTATTGTACCACTATTCATGTCTTATATTTTGTTTATATCCTATTACGTATGTCTCACAATCTGTATAAAACAAAATAAGGTTCCACACGTAATAGAATATTGACATAATATAGGATAAAAATAGTGGGACAGCAGATTTGTTCTCTTAGCATCCTCTACTTTTATAGGTATCAGCCTGATATCCTAAAAATTTAAAAGAACGAAACTACCTCTCCCCTCCCCCCCACCCCACCCCCCTCCCCCACCGGCTGCACCAGTCAGTCCCCCACCCCACCCCACCCCTCTCCGCCGGCAGCAGCGGCCTGCGGAGGAGAGAGAGGGTGGTGGGGCACGACGCTCAGGGGAGGGGGCACGACGGTGGTGCAAAGGGGGAGGGGCTGCGGGGTCAGAGTGGTGCAGCATGTTGAGATGGGGGGGGGGAGGGTAGTCTCGTCCTTTTTTTTAATTTAGGGTATCAAATTGATACCTATAAAAATTTAGAATATCAAACTGAAAAACTTAAATAGTTAAGGGTATCAAGTTATAATTTACCCTTAATTATAACTAGTATATATATACGTGTTGTACGTATTTTATACCACTTAACAAGAGAGAAAAAATTGATCACTTGAAAAAAAAATCCCTCTTAAATATTTTATACGTAATTATCTAATTATCTAATTATCTATGCTAAATTTAATGAACAAATTTAATTACTAGACATATAAGAATATTTTGGAACAAATACTTGCTCGGTGAATTCTGATTTTTTTTTCTAATAATAGTATAGATAAATAAATTTATTAATTATAGCAAAGCACCTCTAAATACGGACGGACACACCAAAGGACAAGTGGGTCACTGAACCAACTAAATTTTTTTTTTTTTTTGCTAAAATTACTAAAAAATCCTCTAATTGTGATTTGTCTCCTCTAAGCCTCCTTAAGTTCTCTAATATTGAACTCTCCTCCAACTCTACTACTCGAAGACTCTAATCCTCTCTTTGACCGTCTAACCTCCCTCTCTTAAATTTTTTTGTCTATCCATCAACTAATTTTATTAGTAGTCAAATAACATATATTTTTCCTAGTGTATTTTTTGTTATTGGATAATAACTCTATATTGGCGTCCACCAAATCCTCCACTCCACCCCTCGCACGTTACAGTAGAGAGAAAAACGAAGGAGGAATAGAGATTTTCGTATTTTTGTATCTCCAGAATATTTTCACGATCACAACTGTTGGATCTAAACTAGTCATTTTGTGCATGGCACTAAAACACATGACAAGTTCATTTACGAAAGTTTTTCGACTCGAACAACGACGTACGAAATAAAGATCCATTGAATAATTTCCGAACATTTTCAGCTAGACTAGTCCTTGGACAACTTGAAAGATGTTCATTATAAGTTGCATGAGTGCAAACTACATACGTTATATATACTAGTCACCTTCACGTGCATTACACGTACCAAAAGAAACTCTGATATCAAAGTAGTTTAAATATAATTTGAATATATTTTACTTAGAATTTTTTATAGATATATTTTTAGAAATTTGGATATGTGTTTAATTCGATAATACCATGTAGTTAGTTTAAATATAATTTGAATAATGAATATATTTTAGAATTTGTTATAGATGTTTACATGAGTTTGGATATATGTTCAGTTAGAAGGATTTTAAGAAAGTGCTGGATTTTTTTTTTTTTGTTTCTTAACTACTACTTGAGGTGATACATATATGATGGTTAGATTTTTTTTTTCTTCAAATATTTTTAATAATTAATAGAAAATATACAAATGGCTTAGACGACTCATTTTTTGAGCCATTTTTAAGCCGCATTATAATAGTAAAGATAAATTTTATGGCATAAGCTTCTCGGGCTCATTGATGCATTTGTACACGCGTATAGAATTGACATCATGTCAAAAACAAGTCTAAATAAAAATGGTCTATTACATTATTGGACTTTATAGCCAACCCTATTCTGAGATGAGAAGCCTCTGCTAATGGCGATGATAACTTTAAAGTTAGAGAAATTTTGAGTTACCCCCCACTTTATTTATTCATATTCAGGGTACACACCACATTGTTTCCATAATGTACAAGTCTCCCACTTTTGACGAAATTCGTCAATAATTGACAGTCAACTCATTTGACCGAGATTTTTTGACGAAAATATCCATCTTCTCTCATGCACTTGACATCGCGACCCCGAGCTCGGCCCCGCACTCCTACCCCGCCGCCGCGCTGCTACCCCTCCCCTCCACAACCCCCCCTTCCCCAACCCGCCCCCTCTTTCCGACACCGTCGCCGCCCCCCCTCCCCACCCCCGCCCCCACCCTTCCCGCCACCACGATTGTTGTTGCTGCTCGCGAGTGCGCGGCGGCAGCAATCGCGGTGGCGAGGAGGGGGTGTAAGCCCCCTCATTTTTTAACAAGGTTAATTTGGTATTTTTAATTTAATTTATTTATTTAATTTAATTTAATGGATTAAAGTATTAATTTCTAAATCATTCTTTTATATATATGACCATTTGCCATAGCTTGGATATTTTAAGCAATGCACAACATTTTTTCTCCCAACAAAATATATATTACTAATCTTGATTGTGCCTAATATATTTGGGATATGGATGTTATATTTGTTTGACCTCCCCCATTCTCCAAAAATATTGTCAAACATCTAGAACCACGGTTACCGTAAAACTGCCTCCTTTTGACTAGAACTTGACCCAAACCCAACCCAAATGCATGTAGTCATGTAGTGCACACAAATACCCCCATATATATATATATATATATATATATATATATATATATATATATATATATATATATATATATATATATATATATTAATTTGTTTCTATTTATAGAGTTCTAATTATAGAAAGGGCCATAGGTGGCATCCTAGTTGGCAAACTACCTAACTAACTAACCACTCAAGATCCTAATCAACCAAATTTCAACCATAACAATCCACCCCCTCTTCATAATTATGTACAAGAGCAACCCCTTGGTGGCCGACCCCTACAAGCCCTAGGAACACCCCCTCCTAGGTTTAAATCTATCCAAAAAGCCCATATATATACCCCTTTATCACAAAATCCTAACCCTAACAACTCTTTCCCCTTTTTGGATGACCCCTCCCCTCTCTTTCACGTGTAAGAGCAGCCCCCTCTTGTCCCCTCCCAACATCATCTCCTTCACCAAAAATCCTCTCATCTCTTCCAAAGCTCCACCTTTCATCATCCTTCCACCTAATCTCCACCAAATAACCATAAAGGCTCCACCATTACCATCAAACCCATCAAGGACCCATAGCAATTATTATCAACCAATCAAGAAGGGAGAAGCAAGGCAACCACAAGCAAGAAGGTGCGTTCTTGAACAAGAAGAGGCACCGTCATCCAAACCTTCAAAACTTTGGGGTAAGGATTCAAACTTTCCTTCTCAAATCCTCATGGCATAAATCTCTTAGATTTATGTAAGTTTAATGTTCTAGAACCCATCCTTGCCATCTTTTTCCACCATAAAAATCTATGAGAAATTTTATGTTAAATTGATGATAGATTGGACAACAGTAGGGCTATTTTTAGATTGATGATAAATCACGGACAACAGTCAGAATTATTGTCATTCAGGTTTGAAGACAGTCTGCGAGTTGATGACATCTCGATGCGGCCTGAAGCAATTTCCAGGATGTGGCAGTAGGAGTTTGACAAGTCATCTAGTCAAAGTTGTCACAGGATCAGCGAGACAGACAAGTGTGTGTACACGAAGTTCACTGATAATGGAGGAGTCATCGTTTGTATCTATGTGGATGACTTGTTAGTCCCAGTTGTGGACATTGAAGTGTCACTAGAACAAAGATGTCATTTTTGTCCAAACTCAGGATATGGGATTGCGGATGTCATCTTGAGGATATAAGATAATCCGGATGCCAGATGGGCTTTCTTAGTCACAAGCTCTCAGCATGAAATGCTGATCACACGCTTTGGGTACCAGGGACGATACTCCTCAGATATGATATGAATATGAAGCCAAATCCAAGGAAAAGCGTCAAACAGTTGGTATACTCGAGCATCATCAGGTGAATGATTCAAGCTGCGTGTACCACCAGGCCTGACATAGCTTTTGCTGTAGGGATGTTGAGTCAGTTCATAAGCAGTATATGTGTTGAACACTAAAAGCTGTGAAGAGAGTTATCAGAATTCTCAGGAACTCAGTAGTATATCTTGTACTACATCAGTTATTCGAATATGAAGGAAGGCTTCGGTGATGCCAGTTGGTGCTAGGGAAAGAAGAGTAAAAGAACCACAGGAGGACGTGTCACGCCCCAGTCCCAAAATGCCGAGGGACTGGAGATGCGTGGCAATGGCCAGCAGCACGCACCGATGGATAACCCAATTTAATGGAGCCATCAGGGCGTACTTAAGCTGTAAATAAGGTCTACTACACAAGTCACACTAATCTCATCCATAAAGATAAAGAAATAAACTGCATAATCAAATAGAAATAATGTAGCAACATCATCACAGCAAGTCAGTCGGAGAAACAATCCGACTTAAGTCTGAATAAACTGGCTCTATAGGCCAGGAACAAAAGATGTAAACATGAAATAAATACTGAGTACTGGAACAAGCACTCAGGAGAAGTCCTCGGCAGTCACCTCGTCTTCAGTGTTCGGTTCAGCTCCAGCAATAGCTTCAGCTCCTGTCCCGTATATCTCGGGATACTGCTCCTCAGCTAAACCTGGGGACATAATCCATTCCAGGTCCTCAGTGGACATAGCAAGGCACAAGATAAAAACAAGCCAACTGAATAAGCAGTGCAATAAATAAATGAACAGCAGGGTAAACTAAGTAACTAACCATCTATGTGACATGCAAATGAGAGCAACACTAGTACTCAGGCTGAGACCGCTACAAGCTCTGTGTCGGGGAGCCGGTAGCAGTAATAACACGTAAAGGGTCTAGCTCTGCTGGAGAGTCTACAACCTCACAATAATAGTAGATATATATATAGAACAGCCTGTAGCCTGTGTGTCTCTCCCCACCCAATGTAATCACGCAAGCCATGACCATAACGTCTCATGTCCATGTTAGCGGGATTATAACTAATGCAACAAGTCATACAGTCTATAAATAAATAACTCTGTCAAGTCCTGTATCCTATTCAGAATCCCCACGAATAACTCGGGAAGATTCTGTCCATGATAGTGTCAAGTGTCCTGGGTTGTAGGGTACTTGAGAGGTCAAGTACAAAATAAGGGGGTCGTAAATCCATCTCTAAATGACGAACCCAACACCGCGTACGGTGTCGGCACCCGACTATGATCGGACACTAGGTACATCATACGTTCCCTAGGTTAAGCAGTTTAAAACAGTTTATATGAATTTGCACAAGAAATCCAGCAGAGTATTTTTACAGAAAATAAGAAAATAATGACTGCAAGTTTGGCAAGGTGCACTTGCCTGGGGGTTGGATTCCACTTAGGTCCTGGTTTCGGAAATTTCCAGAGATATCTCCGAAAGCTGAAATAAACAGTACCATCACGCTCAGAAGGTGTCAAACAGCTAAGAACGCCTGTCCTTGGGTCCAATTTGGAGACAAGGGCAGAAACGACAATTTCGGCCCAAAACGGGGTCCACCGGTGGGCCCGCTTTGCACCGAAAAATGTGTCGAGGTCAATGGTCTCCAAATTCACCAAACTTAGTGTCAACAGGTCAGGAACGCTGATACGAACCCAACGGAACTTTCAGATTTGAATTCCGATGAGCCGATCACAAAATCGCCCGTCGAGCGGGGCTTGTGGGGCCCACGACACGCGATTTTGTCAACATTCTCAGAATCGGACCAAACTTGACCCACAGGACCAGCATATCGCTACGAGTCCGATGGCGTAAGTTTTGTCTCGATCTGACGTGTGTGCACGAAGTTAGGGTGAAATGCAGGAAAGGCGGATACGGAGCGATGTCCGCGGATACACGTTGATTCCGGTGTGCACGCACACCCGAATCAGCTTCCGCGAAGTCCCACACGTCCGTATCGACGAGGCGCACGTATCTGTGAAGACCGCACGCGACCAAGTCATCCCGTTTGGCGGGGCGTACTCAGTTCCGGGGTGAAACAGGGTCTGGTTTTTCCTGTTTTTAGATCGCGGTGTGCGATCACCACAGGACGCGATGCCCCGAGCGGTTTGTCCGGGCACCGAGAGGGTCATACAGGCTTCGCGTAGAAATTTACGGAATCGAATTCCGAGCTACGAGGAGGAAATTACGGGTACTAGAACAGAGTAGGAAAACTAGGGTTTACCTTGAGTCCTTGTGTCAATCTGACTCTGTGTCCGACACGAAGGGCCGTGTCTACTGCCCGCGTCCTGCTGGGACCATGTCCGGCAGCTGGCCGAGGTCGGCGGAGAGTCGACGAGGGGCTGGGCGGCTCTCGGGGAGGCGGAGATGCGCCAGGGGAGGCCGGCCGGAGGGCTGAACAGCCGGGGTCGGGGTCGGCTCCGCCTGGGAAGGGGGTTGCTCGGCCTGGGGACGGGGTTTTAGCTCTGGAGGAGGAGGAGGAAGAAGAAGGGTCGGGGGTCGGCGCTGGAGCGAGGCCGGCGTGGCGCTGGGTCGGGCTCCGGTGAGGGGGTGGCCGGAGTTGGGTGCTTAGGGTTAGGGTTCGAGTTTTGGGGGTGGAAGAGCTCGGAGGAGGGGGATATATATAGGGGCTGGGGGGCTCGGCCGGGGACGACGTGGCCGCGGGATCCGGAGGGGAGGCGACGGGTCGTGGGACGTGGACGGGGCGGTTCTCCGGCGTCGTGGCCGGAGTACGCGGGTTCGTGGGTGACAGGGAGAGGGGGAAGAGGCGGGTCGGGTCGGGCTAACGGGCTCGGCCCACTGGGCCGGGCCGGGCCCAAGAAAACCGAGAAAAATAAAAATAAACAATTAAATAAATAACAGATTTAATTAAATTAATTTAGAAAATAGTTTTTAGGCTTTTAAAAATGGGTCTGATGCCCAATAAAATCCCAGAAAATTACCCTAAGTCCGGTTTTCTATTCTACACCATAAAATCATATTTTCATTACATTTTAATGTTGTTTATTGGCAATTAAAAATTATAAACTCACTACATGTCCTATGTAAATTGCATATTAAATCCATAAATTGATTTAAAAATACCAGAAATTTAGGGTGTTTACAATCTACCCCCCCTTAAGAGGATTGCGTCCTCGCAATCGAAGGGTAAACTATAAAGGCAAGATTTACAGAATTTAAAGAATGCTTAGGTTACCTGATTCTGCAAATAAGTGCGGATAACGCTGCCGCATAACATCTTCTCGCTCCCAGGTCGATTCGCCTGGAGAGTGCTGTTTCCAAGCTACTCGAACCAGCCTGATTGTCTGCCCTCGCAGTGTCTTCTCGCTGGTGTCGAGTATCCCCACTGGCTGCTCTTCGTATCTCAGGCTAGGTCCCACCGAGATCTCAGAATGATCAACTATATGACCTGGGTCCGTCACATATCTCCTCAATTGTGAGACGTGGAATACGTCATGCACTCCCTCTAAGGATGGAGGTAATGCGAGACGGTAAGCCACCTCACCAATACGCTCCAAGATATCAAATGGCCCAATGTACCTTGGGCTTAACTTGCCTCTGCTGCCGAATCTGATAGTACCTCTAGTGGGCGAGATCCTCAAAAATACATGCTCTCCTTCCTTGAACTCCAGGCGTCGTCTGTGTGCATCGGCCCAATGCTTCTGTCTATCCTGGGCTGCACGGAGATGGTTCTGAATCTGTTTTACCTTCTCCACTGTCTCCGTTACCAACTCTGGACCCAGTAATTGACGTTCGCCAATGTCGCTCCAGCATATTGGAGATCTGCACTTTCTTCCGTACAACGCCTCGAAAGGTGCCATCTGAATGCTTGTCTGATAGCTATTGTTGTAGGAGAACTCCACTAAATGCAGGTGATCTTCCCAAGATCCTCCGAAGTCCAGTATACAAGATCGCAGCATATCTTCTAGGATCTGAATTGTGCGCTCTGACTGTCCGTCTGTCTGAGGATGATAGGCAGTACTGAATTTGAGCCTGGTGCCGAGACTCTCTTGCATGCTTCGCCAGAAGTGAGAAGTAAATCTCGAGTCTCGATCTGATACAATACTAACCGGCACTCCATAAAATTTTACGATCTGACGCATATACATGTCGGCTAGTACTTCCGTGGATTGTCCAACTCTGAACGGCAAGAAGTGAGCCGATCCACGATGACCCATACTGCATCCTTACCACTAGGGCTTCTTGGAAATCCAGTGACAAAGTCCATGGTAATATGCTCCCACTTCCATTCAGGGATGGGAAGTGGCTGCAATATACCTGCAGTCCTTTGGTGCTCGGCCTTCACCTGCTGGCAGACTAAGCATTTTGCCACGAAGCGGGCAATTTCTCTTTTCATTCCATGCCACCAGTAATATTGTCTTAGGTCCCGGTACATCTTGGTTCCTCCTGGATGAACCGAGTATATGGAGCTATGGGCTTCTGTCATCAATTCCTGCCTTAATTCTCCATTTGGAACACATAGGCGATTTCCGCACCTTAATGTTCCGTCCTCGTGGATGCGAAGTCCCGTCTGCAAGCCTGCTTCTGTTCTTTCTCTCAGCCTTCGGAATCTGGCATCATTAGGCAAAGCTTCCTTGATTCTCTCCACCAGCGATGACTTCACTTCGAGGTTAGCCAGCAAACCATTTTGTCCAGGTAGAACAACCTCTATCTGAAGATCTTGCAAGTCTTGTAATAGCTGAGGCTGCTCCGTTAAGAAATAAGCCGAGGGTTTTCTGCTGAGGGCGTCGGCTACAACATTTGCCTTCCCCGGGTGGTACTGCAGATCGATGTCAAAGTCCACCATCAACTCAAGCCAACGCCTTTGCCTCATGTTGAGCTCCTTCTGTGTATAAACATACTTCAAGCTCTTATGATCAGTGAATATCTCGACCTTTTCTCCATACAGATAATGTCTCCAGATCTTCAATGCAAAAATCACTGCAGCTAGCTCCAGGTCGTGTGTTGGGTAGTTCTTCTCGTGGACCTTCAGCTGCCTTGATGCATAGGTGATAACCTTGCCGTGTTGCATCAAGACACAACCTAGTCCACTACCGGACGCATCACTGTAAACAACAAAACCTCCTGACCCTGAGGGAAGAGTCAAGACTGGTGCTGTTGTTAGACGCCTCTTCAATTCTTCAAAGGCATGCTGGCATTCGTCCGTCCATATGAACTCATGATCCTTCCGTGTCAGCTTAGTCATCGGCTCTGCGATTCTTGAAAATTTTTCTACGAACCGCCGGTAATACCCAGCAAGTCCAAGAAAACTTCTCACTTCCGCAACAGAGGTAAGGGTAGGCCAGGTTTCTATAGCAGTGACTTTCTCTGGGTCCACAGACAGTCCTTCACCCGAGATAATATGCCCTAAGAATGGCACCTTGTCCATACAGAACTCACATTTGCTGAGTTTGGCATACAGCTTCTCCCTTCTCAAGGTTTCTAGCACAATTCTAAGGTGTTCCTCGTGCTCTTCGTGGTTCTTGGAGTAGATAAGGATATCATCAATGAATACCACCACGAACTTATCCAAGTACTGATGGAAGACCCCGTTCATCAAACTCATAAATACGGCGGGTGCGTTGGTTAAACCAAACGGCATAACTAGGAACTCATAATGCCCATACTTAGTTCTGAAGGCCGTCTTTGAGATATCTTCCTTCTTCACCCTAATCTGGTGATAACCGGATCTAAGGTCGATCTTTGAGAATACCTTAGCACCACTCAATTGGTCAAACAAATCATCAATGCGTGGTAATGGGTACCGGTTCTTAATAGTTACAGCATTAAGGGCTCTGTAATCAATGCACAGTCGTACAGATCCGTCCTTCTTGGGTACAAAAAGTATAGGTGCTCCCCATGGTGAAACACTGGGCCGGATAAATCCTTTCTCCAGAAGGTCGTCAACTTGTGTTTTCAGCTCCACTAACTCCTTAGGTGCTAGCCGATATACCGATGAGGTGATAGGTTCGGCTCCTGGAGTTAGGTCTATTGTGAATTCTATCTCCCGATCAGGTGGTAAACCTGGAAGATCATCGGAAAACACATCCATAAATTCCGTTATGACTCTTGGGTAACTTGAATCTTCTTCTACAGTCAATACCCTAAGAGTTGGCTGGACCCCTTGTTCTACAGCTCCTCTAAGAAATTTAAACTCAGGAAGGCTAGGGGGTCTAAATATCACTTTTTCAAGCCGGCAATCCAGTGTCGCATGGTACTGACTTAACCAGTCCATACCAAGTACAACATCGTAATCAGGCATAGAAAAGATCAAGAATTGGGCTCGCATCTCTCGGCCACAGACTACCACTGAACATGATCTACAAGTATCACTAACCGGGATAATTTCACCTCCCGTTAGTATTCTCTTCATCTTCGAGAGAGGTGCGATAGCTATTCTATGTGTGGCTACGAAGCTAGCAGCAATAAATGAATGCGAAGCTCCAGAATCAAATAATGCTACAGCAGGAATTGAAGCTACTAATATGGTACCTGCTATCACTTCGCCTGCAGTAGCTTCCTCAGTGACTGCTAGTGCATATGCCTGACCTCGTCCCTGAGCGGGACCCTTTTGCTGACGAGCTTGTTGGAACAGTGCTGCCTGAGGTGGTAGAGGTGGCCTGGCTCCTCCAGGCCCTGTCTGTGTTGCTCCCCCAGCTGGAAGAGCTGCAGGTGGAGCTGGTCGATTCGGAACTCCCTCTCGACGTTCCGAGCAGTCCTTTGAGAAGTGTTGTCCAGATCCGCAAACCAGGCAGAGTCCCAGCTTGCGTCGACATTCCTTTTCAATATGTCCTACCTTGCTGCAGTAGTGGCAAGTAGGCAGGTTCTTAGTTGCTGCTCTTGGAGGCGGGCTCTTCTGGGGCCGTTTAGCAGATTCCCCGGGTGATGACTTGGACGGTGCTGAGGAGAAGGGGCATTTCAGGCTTGATTCCCTCCGAGTAACGCGCTCCAGCCGACGTGCTGCAGCTAGGACGTCGGTGTAAGAGGTGGGCGCGACTGATCCGATTAACTTCTGAAGCTCGAACCTGAGCCCATCAAAGAACTTCTCCGCCTTCTCCTCTTCGGTAGGAATTAGCGAAGGGGCGAAGCGGCTCAGGCGAATGAATTCGGCGTTATATTCCTCCACCGTCATGTTGCCCTGGATCAGGCGGTTGAATCTGTCTCGGAGTTCTGACCGAGCCACAGCAGGGATGTACATTTCCTGGAAGAGTCTGGAGAACTCCTCCCAGGTAACCTGATCATGTCCGAGCCTTCTTTCTTCGGACAGCCACCAATGATGCGCGTTGTCCGTCAGTTGCATCCTGACGGCAGTCATCCATTTGTCCCTTGGTAGTTCGGCGGCCTCCAACTGATGCTGTGTGTTTGTAAGCCATTCATGCACTTCAGTTGGTCCTTTCTTGCCCGAGAAGGTACGGGGCTTGAGTTGACGGAAATTCGTAATAGATCCCGTCGCTGGCCGCCTATTTGGTGGATTTCCATGCTCCAATGCTGCGACCAGGCTGTTCCTTAGGTTCTCGGCCTCTCGGCGTTGGGTCTCCTGTTGAATCTGTTGTTGTGCCTGCATCATGGCGTAGAACATCTGGAACATTTGCTGGCCGTCCATTGCCTGTCCTGGGGGAAAGACAGGCATCATTGGAGGGAACTGGGGAGGAGGCGGGATGTCATCACGCCTGAACCTGGAACTTGGCTGGCCAGTTTGATTGCTCTGAGAGGATTGTCCTCTAGTATCTGGCGTCGTTCCAGCCTCGCAGGTAAACCCTGCTTCAGTCGGTGTACCCAAGGGGGTCTCGTCACCACGTCTGGGATCCATTTCTCTGCATCCAAAGAAAATAATGAGAACGCACAGAGGAATCAAAACAGGATGCAATTCAAGCAATTAAATTGAATTCGACATAGAGTTCAAAAACGATTCAATAAATGGATGAGATCCTATAAATTATCCTATCTTATTGCAGGCCTGTTCGGTCCCTAAGTTGAAACCGAACAATTTAGTTTGGACCTGCATGGACCACCACAAAAACCATGTCACGCCCCAGTCCCAAAATGCCGAGGGACTGGAGATGCGTGGCAATGGCCAGCAGCACGCACCGATGGATAACCCAATTTAATGGAGCCATCAGGGCGTACTTAAGCTGTAAATAAGGTCTACTACACAAGTCACACTAATCTCATCCATAAAGATAAAGAAATAAACTGCATAATCAAATGGAAATAATGTAGCAACATCATCACAGCAAGTCAGTCGGAGAAATAATCCGACTTAAGTCTGAATAAACTGGCTCTATAGGCCAGGAACAAAAGATGTAAACATGAAATAAATACTGAGTACTGGAACAAGCACTCAGGAGAAGTCCTCGGCAGTCACCTCGTCTTCAGTGTTCGGTTCAGCTCCAGCAATAGCTTCAGCTCTTGTCCCGTATATCTCGGGATACTGCTCCTCAGCTAAACCTGGGGACATAATCCATTCCAGGTCCTCAGTGGACATAGCAAGGCACAAGATAAAAATAAGCCAACTGAATAAGCAGTGTAATAAATAAATGAACAGCAGGGTAAACTAAGTAACTAACCATCTATGTGACATGCAAATGAGAGCAACACTAGTACTCAGGCTGAGACCGCTACAAGCTCTGTGTCGGGGAGCCGGTAGCAGTAATAACACGTAAAGGGTCTAGCTCTGCTGGAGAGTCTACAACCTCACAATAATAGTAGATATATATATAGAACAGCCTGTAGCCTGTGTATCTCTCCCCACCCAATGTAATCACGCAAGCCATGACCATAACGTCTCATGTCCATGTTAGCGGGATTATAACTAATGCAACAAGTCATACTGTCTATAAATAAATAACTCTGTCAAGTCCTGTATCCTATTCAGAATCCCCACGAATAACTCGGGAAGATTCTGTCCATGATAGTGTCAAGTGTCCTGGGTTGTAGGGTACTTGAGAGGTCAAGTACAAAATAAGGGGGTCGTAAATCCATCTCTAAATGACGAACCCAACACCGCGTACGGTGTCGGCACCCGACTATGATCGGACACTAGGTACATCATACGTTCCCTAGGTTAAGCAGTTTAAAACAGTTTATATGAATTTGCACAAGAAATCCAGCAGAGTATTTTTACAGAAAATAAGAAAATAATGACTGCAAGTTTGGCAAGGTGCACTTGCCTGGGGGTTGGATTCCACTTAGGTCCTGGTTTCGGAAATTTCTAGAAATGTCTCCGAAAGCTGAAATAAATAGTATCATCACGCTCAGAAGGTGTCAAACAGCTAGGAACGCCTGTCCTTGGGTCCAATTTGGAGACAAGGGCAGAAACGGCAATTTCGGCCCAAAACGGGGTCCACCGGTGGGCCCGCTTTGCACCGAAAAACGTGTCAGGGTCAATGGTCTCCAAATTCACCAAACTTAGTGTCAACAGGTCAGGAACGCTGATACGAACCCAACAGAACTTTCAAATTTGAATTCCGATGAGCCGATCACAAAATCGCCCGTCGAGCGGGGCCTGTGGGGCCCACGACACGCGATTTTGTCAACGTTCTCAGAATCGGACCAAACTTGACCCACGGGACCAGCGTATCGCTACGAGTCCGATGGCGCAAGTTTCGTCTCGATCCGACGTGTGTGCACGAAGTTAGGGTAAAATGCAGGAAAGGCGGATACGGAGCGATGTCCGCGGATACGCGTTGATTCCGGTGTGCACGCACACCCGAATCAGCTTCCGCAAAGTCCCACACGTCCGTATCGATGAGGCGCACGTATCTGTAAAGACCGCACGCGACCAAGTCGTCCCGTTTGGCGGGGCGTACTCAGTTCCAGGGTGAAACAGGGTCTGGTTTTTCCTGTTTTTGGATCGCGGTGTGCGATCACCACAGGACGCGATGCCCCGAGCGGTTTGTCCGGGCACCGAGAGGGTCATACAGGCTTCGCGTAGAAATTTACGGAATCGAATTCCGAGCTACGAGGAGAAAATTACGGGTACTAGAACAGAGTAGGAAAACTAGGGTTTACCTTGAGTCCTTGTGTCAATCTGACTCTGTGTCCGACACGAAGGGCCGTGTCCACTGCCCGCGTCCTGCTGGGACCGTGTCTGGCAGCTGGCCGAGGTCGACGGAGAGTCGACGAGGGGCTGGGCGGCTCTCGGGGAGGCGGAGATGCGCCAGGGGAGGCCGGCCGGAGGGCTGAACAGCCGGGGTCGGGGTCGGCTCCGCCTGGGAAGGGGGTTGCTCGGTGTAGCGCCCCGTTCTCCCGGTACGGAGAGCGCGGCTAAGAAACACAAGACGGTATCGTTCGATCGGGATAGATTGAATTAAGAACTCATCCTCGTTATGGATTTGTTTCTTCGGAATCGATTCCCATATTCAGTGGACTGCGTCCCAAGGATCGGCTTAGCGGCAGAGTCAGGAGGGACCTCTCCGCTGCTATCTTTTATTGCCTCAGTTTTCGATGTCGCTTGTTGCTTTCGTACTTTGAGTTGATTTTTGGATTTGCTTGTTTTCCTTGAACGGTTTCGATGGTTTTCATTGTTTTCGTTCATCGACTTGCACTTCTATTCCGAGATTGGAAAGAGAGGAAGAAGTATTAATCGAGCTGTTCGTGTGCAGGTGAACGAGCAGTAGACGGCTTGCGAGCGGAGTCATGAAGCGCCTCTTTCCTTCTTCTTTCCCAAATCTAAGTGAGTGGCTACCAACCCGATTAGCTAACCCTGCTTCCAAGCTTCACAGCTAATCAATCTGCACTCTTCTATGCCCCGATCAAACGATACCAAATAATAATAAAAGAAACCAAGATAAAAGACAAATATACTTGGTTATTATGCTTGTCAATCAAACCTGTGAACTGTTGCCTTATCGTATGCTTGTTCGTGCAAATGTTCTATAAAACGTGCTAAGTATAGAACACATCTTGTATATGCATAATTGTTCAGGGAGGCTATGCTAAATAAATCATGCATTACTACTTGTCGTGCACTCGTGTACTTGCACTCGTGTTCTTGCAATCGTGTTGCCTCAACTGCATAAATTGTTAACGTGTTAATCATGTACGATCATGGACAACTTGTGCACAAGGTATAGTTCTGCGGACGGTCGCTAGGGCACTGGCACTGGCACCGATCCGATCCGGGCGGAACTCGTGTAATAGTCATCGTGTACGGGACAAGGTGGCTTGCAGCGCCTCGTGTACTATCGTTGCATGCTATCCTTGCCTCGGACTAGTCCACTATGGCAAACATGCCAGTGATCATCGTGTATATTTAAACCTGTTGCATACTAACTTGTGTCTTCGTGGCAGGGAAGGCAGGGTAAGTATTGTGCAGGTAATTCAGACGGTCAGGTAAAATCCACCTAACGGTGGCACGTTCATTTCAGTAAATTCAATATGCTGCTTACTTGTAAATGAACTAAG
Source organism: Iris macrosiphon (assembly GCA_036927795.1). Classification (NCBI taxonomy): domain Eukaryota; kingdom Viridiplantae; phylum Streptophyta; class Magnoliopsida; order Asparagales; family Iridaceae; genus Iris; species Iris macrosiphon. The sequence goes on along the minus strand of JAYESA010000005.1, from coordinate 13,598,159 downwards.
GCAAGATAGAAACCCACAAATATGCATGCTTCACTAAACAATGTGTTGATTGGTATAGTCAGGCTAGCTCGCCTTCACCAGCATGTTTCGATATGCTGACCCTCGTTGAAACAGGTTCTCCGCACTAAGGCGAACCGAGCGAGGAGCCAAAGTCGTCTTCCCGATCCAGTCCAGCTGTTGGCGCATCTTCACCGCGCCCCCGAAGCATTTTGGAGTCAGGAGCTTGCAACTCTTCATACACAAATGCAGCTCCGTGGCAAAGCCGTCCTCCAGCCTGGAGGTCTATACATTTTGAGTTTATAAAAGGATGTAATGTACAGGACTGCTATCTCATTTTGAGTCATCTCTTTTGTAAGCCGTTCGGCATATTAGCTAACTCATTCAAGAGTTTGTAATAGATGTTCATTATCAATAAAGAGAACTTTTTTATGTTTCAAATCTGTGTTTCAATTTATCTGCGTACTCTGAATATGTGCTTGCTATGCAAATCATTAAAGCCTTGTGCGGGCGCAACCCCAGGCCCGCACGGCGGTCACGACTCGGGGGACGCCTCGGGGCGTGACATAGTGGTATCAGAGCACAGATTCAAAGTTCCTTAGACTTCGTGCTGGAAAAGTTCCTTTAACGATCAAATTCCTGTGCGAACTCTTGAACTCGCTAGGCCAAAATGAGATACGTTCATGCAATAAGTCCATAATACATTATGATCCTAATGTAATTTACCTTCTTTTGAAGGAATGGCTCCAGCGTAATCTGCAGCGCAAGCCCCGGATGAAACGCAAGGCCAAGGAAGTAGTTCGGGCACTTCGGGAAGTTCAGAAAGCCAGCGAGCCACGCCAAGCATCGATCCCGTTCAGCAAATATTGCGGATGTTGGGGGAAAACCAACAAAGGGACGAGGCTCGCCATGAACGGGCCGAGAAGCGGGCGGAAGAGAGTCAGCTAAAGTTTCAAGACAATATAGAAGCACGATTCTCAGTCCAACAGAAGCAGGTAGATACCCTGCATCAGATCGTTCAGACTTTGGCTGCCAACCATTCCGCCGCAACAACAACGACTCCGGTGGAGCAGCCCGTGCTTGAAGTAGAGACACCGCAAATTCCAAGAGCGAGGGACGTGACTGCCTTCGACTTTGGCCACTTCAAGAAAGTCTGCAACACCCCATTCAACGGGACTGAGGACCCAGTCGTAGCTCTAAATTGGTTGGCCGAACTTGAAGATCACTTCGCTCTGCTAGAGGTCCCCGAAGATAAGCGCGTCTCCTGCGCGCAACTACAGCTCCGCCTCAATACGCACGATTGGTGGGACGTGCATCGACGATCTCTCCAATTTGATCACGGAGAGGAGGCGATCTCGTGGACGACTTTTCGTGCCGCGTTCGAAGAGGAGTATGTACCCCCTCCAGTCCAACGCCAGATGGAGAACGAGTTCGTGCAGCTGAGGCAAGGCAGCATGACAGTTAAAGAGTACTCCGCCGAGTTCAACCGACTCTCCAAATTCGCTAGGGCCTATTTACCTGATGCAGCGAGTCGAGCTAGAAGGTTTGAAGGTGGACTACGCCCTGTCATCCATTCGCACGTAACCGTTCCTCAGTATCGGACAATGCGTGAAGTCATGAATCACGCCCTGTCGCTCGAACCACACTATCCTCACGTTCCTGCCGGCGCTGTGCATACATCCAGTCACAAACGCCAAAGCAACGATAGAGGAAATACTGCTGCAAAATGCCCTAACAACGGAGGGCACCAAAGAGGAAACCCAGGGCCATCGTGTAATTTCTGTAAAAAGCGTGGGCACACTGCCAACAATTGTCGTTTGAGACTTGGGTTATGCCTAGCGTGTGGACAATTAGGCCATGCCATTAATTCCTGTCCGAACCTTCCTGATCGTCATCCCCAACGAAATAATCCCTAACGGTAAGTTCTACCCTAAGTTTCGGGACGAAACTTCCAATTAGTTGGGTAGGATGTAGCGCCCCGTTCTCCCGGTGCGGAGAGCGCGGCTAAGAAACACAAGACGGTATCGTTCGATCGGGATAGATTGAATTAAGAACTCGTCCTCGTTATGGATTTGTTTCTTCGGAATCGATTTTCATATTCAGTGGACTGCGCCCCAAGGATCGGCTTAGCGGCAGAGTCAGGAGGGACCTCTCCGCTGCTATCTTTTATTGCCTCGGTTTTCGATGTCGCTTGTTGCTTTCGTGCTTTGAGTTAGTTTTGGGATTTGCTTGTTTTCCTTGAACGGTTTCGATGGTTTTCATTGTTTTCGTTCATCGACTTGCACTTCTATTCCGAGATTGGAAAGAGAGGAAGAAGTATTAATCGAGCTGTTCGTGTGCAGGTGAACGAGCAGTAGGCGGCTTGCGAGCGGAGTCGTGAAGCGCCTCTTTCCTTCTTCTTTCCCAAATCTAAGTGAGTGGCTACCAACCCGATTAGCCAGCCCTGCTTCCAAGCTTCACAGCTAATCAATCTGCACTCTTCTATGCCCCGATCAAACGATACCAAATAATAATAAAAGAAACCAAGATAAAAGACAAATATACTTGGTTATTATGCTTGTCAATCAAACCTGTGAACTGTTGCCTTATCGTATGCTTGTTCGTGCAAATGTTCTATAAAACGTGCTAAGTATAGAACACATCTTGTATATGCATAATTGTTCAGGGAGGCTATGCTAAATAAATCATGCATTACTACTTGTCGTGCACTCGTGTACTTGCACTCGTGTTCTTGCAATCGTGTTGCCTCAACTGCATAAATTGTTAACGTGTTAATCGTGTACGATCATGGACAACTTGTGCACAAGGTATAGTTCTGCGGACGGTCGCTGGGGCACTGGCACCGATCCGATCCGGGCGGAACTCGTGTAATAGTCATCGTGTACGGGACAAGGTGGCTTGCAGCGCCTCGTGTACTATCGTTGCATGCTATCCTTGCCTCGGACTAGTCCACTATGGCAAACATGCCAGTGATCATCGTGTATATTTAAACCTGTTGCATACTAACTTGTGTCTTCGTGGCAGGGAAGGCAGGGTAAGTATTGTGCAGGTAATTCAGACGGTCAGGTAAAATCCACCTAACGGTGGCACGTTCATTTCAGTAAATTCAATATGCTGCTTACTTGTAAATGAATTAAGGCAAGATAGAAACCCACAAATATGCATGCTTCACTAAACAATGTGTTGATTGGTATAGTCAGGCTAGCTCGCCTTCACCAGCATGTTTCGATATGCTGACCCTCGTTGAAACAGGTTCTCCGCACTAAGGCGAACCGAGCGAGGAGCCGAAGTCGTCTTCCCGATCCAGTCCAGCTGTTGGCGCATCTTCACCGCGCTTCCGAAGCATTTTGGAGTCAGGAGCTTGCAACTCTTCATACACAAATGCAGCTCCGTGGCAAAGCCGTCCTCCAGCCTGGAGGTCTATACGTTTTGAGTTTATAAAAGGATGTAATGTACAGGACTGCTATCTTATTTTGAGTCATCTTTTTTGTAAGCCGTTCGGCATATTAGCTAACTCGTTCAAGAGTTTGTAATAGATGTTCATTATCAATAAAGAGAACTTTTCTATGTTTCAAATCTGTGTTTCAATTTATCTGCGTACTCTGAATATGTGCTTGCTATGCAAATCATTAAAGCCTTGTGCGGGCGCAACCCCAGGCCCGTACGGCGGTCACGACTCGGGGGACGCCTCGGGGCGTGACACTCGGCCTGGGGACGGGGTTTTAGCTCTGGAGGAGGAGGAAGAAGAAGGGTCGGGGGTCGGCGCTGGAGCGAGGCCGGCGTGGCGCTGGGTCGGGCTCCGGTGAGGGGGTGGCCGGAATAGGGTGCTTAGGGTTAGGGTTCGAGTTTTGGGGGTGGAAGAGGTCGGAGGAGGGGGATATATATAGGGGCTGGGGGGCTCGGCCGGGGACGACGTGGCCGCGGGATCCGGAGGGGAGGCGACGGGTCGTGGGACGTGGACGGGGCGGTTCTCCGGCGTCGTGGCCGGAGTACGCGGGTTCGTGGGTGACAGGGAGAGGGGGAAGAGGCGGGTCGGATCGGGCTAACTGGCTCGGCCCACTGGGCCGGGCCGGGCCCAAGAAAACCGAGAAAAATAAAAATAAACAATTAAATAAATAACAGATTTAATTAAATTAATTTAGAAAATAGTTTTTAGGCTTTTAAAAATGGGTCTGATGCCCAATAAAATTCTAGAAAATTATCCTAAGTCCGGTTTTCTATTCTACACCATAAAATCATATTTTCATTACATTTTAATGTTGTTTATTGGCAATTAAAAATTATAAACTCACTACATGTCCTATGTAAATTGCATATTAAATCCATAAATTGATTTAAAAATACCAAAAATTTAGGGTGTTTACAGGACGTGACTTCTCCAGGGGTGGTGCTGCTATATCGTGGAAGCCGAAGAAGCAGTCTTTACTCTCAGAGTTCTTTACACTATCAAGCTGCAGCAAGTAAAGCAGAAAAGCTCTGGAAGCTCTCAGATGATCTTCCTATGGTTAGTACACAGATTCGGATGATACCGACATATTGAGAAAACCAGGAAGCTGCAGCAGTGGCTTTTGGCATCTCTTCAACGGTTTAAAGAGAATTATGTGGATAGAACACAAGACACTGAATGAGCGCAGATTGCATGGATCATTACAATGCCTAATGATCGGAGTCAGGCAAATCTGGCGGATCCGTTCATGATAGACTTCAAGGGTCAGTACAAGACACTGAATGAGCACAAATAGCGTGGATTATTACAGCGTTTGATGATCGAAGCCAGAAGAGTCTGGCTGATCCGTTCATGTAAGGCCTCCAGCGCCAGCTGATCCCAAGAACTATAAAGAAGGGTAGAACTCCATATTACAGTGGCATGACACCACAAGAGGGAGTGAACCTCGGCTTTGGGTCATGTCACAGCAGTGTAACACCGCATATAGTCAAGGACACAACATATATGGGCTTGGTGGACCTCTGATATTGTGTCTTTGCAATCCTACCATTTAGTTTTATGCTTTTAGTTTAAAGAGAAATCTACTAGGTATCTAGCTATTGGTTCAAGGAAGGACCATTGACTGGGAGAATATCAGGAACAGTGGATAGTACTTAGAGACATTGAGGGGTTACGGACCCAGAACCACTGTTGTCTACTCCTTGTTCTTTGTGAAGAATAATTTTCTGTGGAATGATGGCTTTGACGCCTTAATGAATTCTCGGGCAGAGTGAATGTCCGGTGTGCTTTGAAGGAAGCACGTAGTATCAGCACTACAAGGGACTGAGATCCCATGCTACAGTGGCATGACACCAACAAGATGTAAAAGATGTAAATCATCAGCATTAAGTCATGTCACAGCGGCGTAGCACCGCACATAGACAGGTAGCCTAATGTTGTAGAATGAAGAGTGGTAGGCAGCACTACAAAGAGGGAGTGAACCTCATGTCACAGTAGTGTGACACCACAGAGGTAAAAGATGTAAATCCTTGGCGAAAAGTCATGTCACAGCGGTGTAACACCGCAAGGAAGCGCAAGACTTTGTGCTGGGTAGTTTTGCACTACAAAGAGGGAGTGAATCTCATGTTACAGTGGTGTGACACCACAGAGGTAAAAGATATAAATTCTCGGAGAAAAGTCATGTCATAGCGGCATAACACCGCAAGGAAGCACAATGCTTCATGCCAAGGACTCTTTAAGAACTCACCTATAGTGTATGGAAAGAGATATATGCCGTCTCTTGAGAGAAAACTTGTAGACGTCCAAAATACATACACCGAAACCGTGCGTGCACAGGACCTTTAATGTGCAATCGAAAGCACAATTGATGTCATTGTGTAAGTAGGAAGAATTACAACTATGGTGCAGAATTCAAGGCTTAGTCCATTCTTGTATCATACTGTTATTTGACCAATGCGGGAAGATTCAAGTCGAAGCGACATCCATCCTAATGCATGATGGGCATTCACTGTGAGGAACGTTCAACCCATATATTGAGCTATGTGCGGGATTGTTAGTGTTTTGCCTTTGGACTATGAAAGATAGTTCCACATTGGCTACACCACCAAGTGGGTATCTCAATATAATGCTTTGCTTGTGTTGAGGTGTGCACATGGGGTGTGGTGAGGCACATGGGTGCCTTGTGGGGGTATTTTATTAGGATGAAGAATGATTAACTCCTTATTGAAAGCATTTATGCTTTTTGTCATTCTCTTAAAATTTATTTCATAGGAGCTACGACTCGGACTCGGACTCGGGCTCGGGCTCAAGAGCGCAAAGTGGCACTTTGTTGTCGCACTTTGCACTTAGTACGTCAGCATCGGTGCAGGCGCTTGTGCGCATTTGATGTGCTCTCTCATACGCGAGCTGCATGCACGGTCGCATAGGCGGGCCGCATGGGAGGGTTGCATGGGCGGGTCGAATGTGCGGTCGTATGGGTTACCGCATGCGCTGTCGCTCGCCCTGTCGCTCGCCCTGTCGCATGGGTTGTCGCATGGGTTGCCGCATGGGCTGTTGCATGAGTTGTCGCATGCGTTGTCGCTTGTGCTGCCGCATGCGCTGCTGCTGTTGCGGATATATTTGAACGGTTATGGAAAGATACAGTCTGTTATTCAGATCCATTTTTTGAGGGATTTAAAACTAATACATGCCTATCTTTTAGGGATTCGTAATTAATTTGTTTTTATCTTTCCGTAACTGTTGGGCGGCTAGAATTTTCACCCTCTCGCTATAAATACTCTCTTCGTGACTCTTTGAGGACATCTTCGAAAAAGAGGAGATGAAGAGAGTTGATGCTGCCGCCGCCATTGGAGTCCAGGAAGTTCATGTGAGTCCAGACAGAGGTGACAGCGAGACTTCCAGAAGTTCTACGTGAACTTGCTGGTTCCTGGGAGCAGATCGTGTGGGACGAATCTTGCTTTGAGCAACGGTGATCCTTATCACCCCAGCAAGCAAAGTCTCTTCTTCTTCTTCTTCCTCCTCTCTTCTGTGGGTTGTAACTCTGTTATGTCCGTTAGCAACTGCGATTGCAAGGAAGAACAAGAAGATAATTTTCTCTGATTCCTTTATAATCTTGTTTTAAGTTGTAATCAGATCTTATACATTATCTTCTTGTTGGATCGAGAGATATCAGGAAGGGAACTCTTGTGTGAACTCCTGATCTCGACTTTAACTCAGCTTCTGCCATCTTTGATTAAGCCTCGTGATTAAAAACCATCGTTGCTCAAAGCAAGATTTACCGTACAGACGATATGCCCCCAGGAACCATCAAGTTCACAAATGAACTTCTGGAACGCTCAATGTCACATTCGAAAATACTCGAAAATACCATGTGGGAGGGGGACACTCTGGGCCGCACATGCGATCTGGTGTCCTCGATTTTTCCATCTGTATTTTTTCTCTCTCCAAATGAAAGAAGAGGTCATCTATATATAGAGAGAAAAACATCACCTATGCGGCCTGAGAAAACTCCAGGCAGCATATGAGATGACCGACCAGATCGCCAAAATTTAGGTGTCAGAGCCGTAGGCGTCGCCAAACGCCGAAAGTAGCTGCTTGTGCCGCATTTTTCGGAAGGCACGAAAAATCATCCGTCTCATGCGCCGCCTAAAGCAGACCCTGTCCCCTCCACATACAACTCGCTCATCAAAACATGGCTGTATAGCCCCTGGCCACAAAGACCCTGGCCGCATAGCCCCTGACAGCATAACGCCTGGACGCATAGTGCATTTGCCGCATAGCGCTCAAAGAGCTAAGTGCACTTGCGCCCTTGAGTCCGAGTCCGAGTCGCTAAGTCCCTTCAGGACTTAGCTCCTAAGAAAAACTTTCCAGATGTGATGACAAAATAAATATTGTCATAATGGAATTCACGCTTAATCCCTCTAGGAAAGTCAACTCACATTGACCACCACCCCATGTGCATATACCAATAATAAACATAGCTATATATTGAGATATACATATTGGTAGTTTTCTAATGTGGAACTCAAACTCCCAAAGTTTAGTGGAAAACACCAACAGTCTCGTCCTCACTTTTGACCAATTTTTTTATCCATGAGGCTGAGTTGGAAGATGATTTTTCATCCACTTGAGTAAAGAAATAGTGTGACTTCTTTCTTTATCATGTTTATATTTGCCTGAAATGGACTCGATATCTTATCATAGAACGAAAATGTGGGTGGTTGTACACATATTCAAATATATTGTAGTCTTTTTCGTCTACGACATAGCAGATGCCAGTTTGAGAATCGGATTTTTTCGTTTTAAGTAATAATTTATTATATAATTATATAAAACGGGATAAGTTATGGGTAATTACGGGGGGGGGGGGGGGACCACTCGCCAACTCAGTTGGCGAGTTGCTGAGTTGGCGAGGGGCTCGCCAACTGAGTTGGCGGGGCACCCTCCTCGAGGGGCCGCTCGCCAACTCAGTTGGCGAGCCATGCAACGTTGCAACCGTTGGCCAACGGCTATAATCCAAACGGCTATAATCCCACATTCCTATAAATACACCCCCACCCAACACTCCTTTAATGATTGGAGTTCAATTTCATTTATATCTGACAAGCAAAAGGGTTTAATAAATGCTGTTCGTGCTATTTTTCCTGCATCTTCTCATTTTTTTGTATTCAACATTTTAAACAAAACATGAAAAAAGTTACAAAAGAACCAGTATTTCAACGCTTGTTAGACTCGCTTGCTAGATCATATAATAAAACGGATGCAGAGAGTGTGTTTGATATAATTAAAGCCGAGAACATAGTGTTGTACGATTGGCTTATTGGTGCTATGGGACACAACCGAAAAAGATGTACTAGTCAACCGAGAGAGTAAAATGTAATTGTTCAATACCCAAATATTTATGTAAAAATCCATTACAAATCATACAAAAATTGTAATAATACAATGTTTACAATTTTCTACTACTCCTCGTCCTGGTCTTGTTGAGTTTGGGTAGGCAGCGGTGCTGATGGAGTCAAAAAAAATTGTGTGAATATCTGGTAGCTTTCATCTCCAGCAGTCTCGTAACTCGGTCCGGCTCCAGGAGTCTGGTAACTCGGTCCCGCTCCAGCACTCTCGTAAGTCGGGTAGGCTCCAGCATACTGGTAACTCGGGCCCGCTCCAGGATACTGGTAACTCGGGGTCGCTCCAGCATACTGGTAACTCGGGCCCGCTCCAGCATACTGGTCACTCGGGCCCGCTCCAGGATACTGGTCACTCGGTCCCGCTCCAGCAGTATCCCGTCGACGATGACGAGAGTGTCTCTGTCGTACTAAGCCGGTCGGATAGTACGGTGGAAGACAGGATTATACCGGAGGCATTTCCGGTTCCGGTCCAATACCCAGATGCCGAACACGAGTAACAAGCTCCCCCATAAGACGACGAGTCACATGTTCCTCCATATGAGGTTGTTGTAAATGCCATCTTTTAGACCAGAAGGAGGGCTAACACCGAGATAACTCCGGATCAGATCAGATCCCTTTAAGTGCGGATCAAAATATATAGCGTTACCTTTAATAGGTAACCCTAGTATATTCGCCACATCAAAAAGGGTGATCGTCATCTCGCCGAATGGGAGTTGAAAAGTGTTGCGTTCTGGCCACCAACGCTCCGCAAGGCTTACAACTAAATGAAGATCGTGAATTAAATATCTAACACGATCTATATAGTGGAATCCAAAGGATTCCACCAAAGCCTTTTGAGCTGGATTAAGCTCCCACGTACGATAATTCCTTTCAGTCCGCCAATGTACGTGGATCCGGGTTCGTAAAGCATTATCATGGTCGTATAACTATAAAAATTATATGCATTAATAAAGTAAACATAGGCATTCTAAAAAATATATACATTAATAAAGTTAGCAACTTGTAATTTCAAAAAATACCTCGCCAGTAAAAATCTGAGTAGAAATGTGATCTTCACGTTGCTTAAGAATAAGCTCGGTAGTCGGTCCGCCAGGAATACGACCGTCATTGCGGGTAGCCATCGCCAGTAAATATCAAGAGGAGGAGAATTTGGTGTAAGGAGTGTTTGGGGTAGGAGGAGAATGTGAATGTTGTGAGAGGAGTGTTGGGTGGGGGGTGTATTTATAGGAATGTGGGATTATAGCCGTTTGGATTATAGCCGTTGGCCAACGGTTGCAACGTTGCATGGCTCGCCAACTGAGTTGGCGAGCGGCCCCTCGAGGAGGGTGCCCCGCCAACTCAGTTGGCGAGCCTCTCGCCAACTCAGCAACTCGCCAACTGAGTTGGCGAGTGGTCCCCCCCCGCAATTACCCATAACTTATCCCGTTTTATATAATTATATAATAAATTATTACTTAAAACGAAAAAAATCCGTTTGAGAATACAATGGAAGTAGGTACAAGTTGGTGCACAAACGTGAAACGATGATGCAAACAATACCTCAATGACAATGATGAAAATAACAAAATACAAATCGTAGTAATCGAAAACACAAAGAACATGTAATATATATATATATATATATATAATATATGTGATTCGTCTAAATTGACCTACTTCACGGGATAAATAAAAAAAAACTTTATTGAAGCAGTGTAAAAAATAATGCTTTGTAAAGAATTACCGCAAATCTCAAACCGTCCAACCAGTCGCAACACGATCACCACTAATATATATATATATTTTCATGGAAATAAGAATTAGTATTTTTCCATGGGCATCTTATGAGAACATAAGTAGGCTAAATTGTTGGCTAAATTTTAACTTAATTAATGTAGACAAAATTGTAGAAAACCACAGCAGAGCACAAAGATTCCTCGAGACAAGGTGCTGTTTAGAGTTGTTAGGTTTTCGTTTATCTCCAATTGGAAAACCACCTGTAGTATTGAATATTTTTGAAAATCGTAGAGCAGCTTAGATTAATAAAATTAAGAATATTTTTTTAGTGTTAATTAGCATTTAGATCCTGTAATTTATACCAACTTAGAGTTTTAACTTTGCATATTCATTTGGAAAATTTAGTTCCTGGATTTTTATTTTTATTTTGTTTTTTTTTATTATATCATGAACATAAGTACAAGAACAACAACCAACATATATTGAAAACAACAGTATAATGGAAAAAAATTAAAAAAATATTAGGGTCTAAACGCTAACTTTACTTGTTGTTAAGAAAAGAAAACTAATTTTATTAGACTAACCATTGTTCTATTAGTATCAACACAACTAAAATAATAATAGGAAGAAAAAAAGAGAGTAAAGTTTATCCATATCACGAACTGGTGACAATAACTTACATTGGCAAAATGATTATTTTTGTACTAGCCGTCTAGTCTACCGGTTAAGACGTGGGTCTTTCGTGATAAAGATCACGAAATCGAATCGCACTTCCCTCTCATGGGTGTCTAGACACTAAGGATATGATACATAAAGCACATATGAAAAACAAAACAAAAAAACACATACACTTACATTGCCAAAACCTATTTTGCTTTTGTTATTTGTTACCAAACTTGAGTCGGCTCCCTAGTTTTGGACATCAGAATAAAATATTTGGAAATGTCAGCTGTATATTACCATATAAATAAAACTTGGAACAACAATGGCCGGCACCTTTTTCGTTTCTTTCAATTATTTGTCATGTTTCCTTGATAGTTACAGGTGTGCTAAGTACAATACACATATGTCAAGCGTTGGATTCGGATTTCCTACTATCGATATTTGATGTTGTCCGGTACAACCCATACTACATAATAACAACTGTCACGGGATGCTGAAATCTCCTGGCTACAATGGCAGCAGGACCGGCACTAGGGTAAGCCAGACCAGCCATCGGGCTTGGATAACCCCCTAGTCAGGACAACCCCCACTCGGCTCCTAAGTTCTCACATCTCCGTCAATAGAGCCTCGACGACCCACCACTAATTCCTCTCTGTCAGTTGAACTAGCAATCCACCAGGCCAGAGACAGATTCAATAGTAGTCTTGGTGGGCTGGAGTCCACTCCAATTATTTTTCCATTTCTTTTTCAAATAGTTCTTTTATATTTGATTTTTTTGTAGGAGTTAGCTCGCACCTAGCACACCATAATCCAGTATAGTCCACCACTGTTTATATTTCTGGATATGTCTCTGCACCAGGCCTATAGTTTGAGTTCCATATGGGAATGTCTCGAGTAGCTAAAGGAGAGGAACTCGGAATCCGAGCTCCATGACGTAGTCTGGGTGGGCTGGAGTCCACTCCACTCCAATTCTTTTTCTTTTTCTTTTTCATATAGTTTTTTTATATTTGAATTTTTTGTAGGAGTTAGCTCACACCTAGCACATCATAATCCAGTCTAGTCCACCACAGTTTATATTTTTTTGATCTACACCTGCACCATGCCCATAGTTTGAGTTTCCTATGAGAAGGCCTCGAGCAGCTCAAGGAGAGGAACTCGGGATCCGAGCTCCACGACGTCGTCTGAACCGGAGACTTCGACGTCGCTGCCTACCCCACTCGCCATCAAATTTTTTGATATATTCTTTTGGAGTTAAGGGCAAAGATCAACCAAATTTACATTCGGCTAGGGCAACCTGTCACGACCCGATCCCAATAATCTGGGTCCAGTCGGATCATGCCCAGCCTGCACCGTTGTGAGACGGCGGCAGTAAGCTGTATCAATCCGTAGTAACACACAGACATCTAGAATACATGAAGGAAATTCAATTTTATTGCTAAGTCCGAAAAAGAAATTCTTTTACAAGCAAATATCAAGCAAAACATGGTCCAGGGTTATTACTTCAACCCTGATTATTACAACTTGGAATTTAAAAGGGAAACAACTAAACATCGGCCTCCTGGCTAGGTTCAGCTAGACCTTCAGTACTCTGGTCCGGACCATAAAATGTGTCATACGCCTCATCGCCACCGTAATCACCTAAAAATTGTTAATCTCCAGTCAGGAGGGAGCAAGAACATATATCCAATTCCAGCATCTTAATGATAATTAAAATGATGCAATAAAATAGTTTTGAACAATATTTATATTTTGTATGCAACAAATATGAGACAAGAACAGTAAATGTCGATGAAGCAAATGATGACAACTACAATCACTAAAAGTGTTTTGAGAAAGGTAGCATCCCGTGGCCGGTTGGGGTTGGATGCAATATGTGTTCTAGTGAACACGGTGCGGCGTCAGTCCAGTGAGGTTGGACTTCAGCTATCCACAATGAGGCAATAAGGGGGCTTTGACCACGGGTGCTAACTCTTACTCCCCAGTTCCCAAGGCAATAATCAATGAGTCAATGAGTCAATCAATCAGTCAATCAGTCGGTTCCGTGAAATCAAGTGTCGTCCCAATATATCTATATGACATGCAACATATTTAATTACAACTAAAATACAGGTTTTGAATTATATGAAACTTGCCTGGAGTTGGTTGGTGACGCGAGTGAGATGTCGCGACGGTCTCAACCTTAGTTACAGGAACCTACATTTATTAATAATCTGATTTTAGAATTAAATCAAAGGGTTTTAATCTGACTTGATTAGTTAACTAAGTTAATGATTTAATCCAACGATCGATTTTTTTAATAATAATTTGTAATAGCAATTTAGTAAAACAAAAACCCTTTTTAATAATAAAACTTATCTTATTATTTTATCGTAGAAAATATTACATTTTATTTTAAGGTAAAATATCCTATTTCTGCTTTTAATAAGGTAAATAAACGGTTTTCTATCTTATTAAAAGAAATAGCATTCATTTATATTTGTTTCGTTTAAACACTAATCTTTGGTAAAAAGAAATAAAGATGCGAATACGCGAAAATTAATGAATACGTTTTAGATATACTTAAAAATATTATACTAATATTTTAAAAATTATTTTGTTTTAGCAATCAATTTATTTCTAATAAACTAAGCTTAAGGGGAAAAATATTACTTAATTTTTATTTTGGTAATATTACAAATCAATTTGTAAGAGAATAATATTTTGAAAAAATTATTTTAAATACTAACGTATTATATTTTGAATACTAAAAATTATTTTAGAAATATATACTAAATAATTACTAATCTACGTAATATTTAATAAGGTTTTTATTATATATATAACTAATATATGTATTGAAGATCGTTATATCAAATCGTTAATTAATTAACAACCAAAAACTAAACTAACATTAATCTACTTAATTAACTATAAACCTATCAATTTCTAAGCTATCCCGGGATTGACAGAGCTTTATTCTGTCAGTCCCGGTCGGACAGGAGAATGGTTTTGGAAGGAACAGTACGTTCTGATAGTGGCACCTACCGGAAAGTTGATGGAGGAGCACCGAGGGGAGGCCTCGGACTCGGGGTCGGGCACAGACGGAATCGGGGACGGACGCGGGGGAGAGCCGGGACACGCGGAGAAGCCGCGCGGGGAGGCGTGCGCCGGCGAGGGCCGGCGGGAGGCGCGCGGGGCTGGCCGCGCAGGGGGCCGCGCAGGGGGCGCCGAGGGGCTGGCCGGCTGGCGCGCGGGGGCTGGCCGCGCAGGGGGCGCCGGGGGCTGGCCGGCTGGCGTGCGGGGGCCGCGCAGGGGGCGCCGGAGGCTGGCCGGCTGGCGCGCGGGGGCTGGCCGCGCAGGGGGCCGCGCAGGGGGCGCCGGGGGCTGGCCGGCTGGCGCGCGGGGGCCGCGCAGGGGGCGCCGGAGGCTGGCCGGCTGGCGCGCGGGGGCTGGCCGCGCAGGGGGCGCCGGGCTGGCGCGCGGGGCTGGCCGGGGTGTGAAGGAGGAGGGAGGAAGAAGAAGAATGGGAAGAAAGTGTGGGGTTCTCCGAATAGTTCTCTGGGAGTGGGAATAAGTACGTGAGGGGGTAGTTTCCAGATCCGGGAGTGGGGAGGTAGTTACGGGGTTGGTTCTGACTTAGTCTAGTGGGTATGGGTTTGGGTATTGGGCTTTGGGTTTAAAAAAAAGAAAAGGGTTTAATAAAACTTATGGGTTTTACACAACCCAACCCGCTGGACCGTCCCTGAGTGGCAACTGCATGAGATATTGAAATCTAGTGGCACGATTTGTATACATATTTTCAAACAAACCGAAATTCAAGTTTTAGAGACTTGAAAAATAGATTTTGATTTCTTTAACCATATTTAGTAAGTTGGATTAAAAAACGTGAGATAATACGGAGGACTTTAAATTTTCAAATACGTGGAAAAAAAAATATTGTGGTTAGTTTCGTTATTTTTTCGACGGTCGTACTCTCATTGACATGAATTTAATTTAGATAATAGTAAAATCATAAAATTAATAAAAAAATATTTATGAAAACCTAAACAAATTAAAATTTATATTTATGTCTGAACCAAGCGTCAAAATAAAAAATTTGCGCTACATATTTCTTAATCTAGTCAAACATGAATATGTAAATGTTGATTTTTTTTTCCAACCAAAATAAATTTAAAAGCGAATTCATAGTAATACAAAACCTTCTTCGAAATACCACCTAAGAGTTTCTTGTGGTCTGGTTGTCATTGAATTCTTAGTTGGCGATTGAGGGATACATTCGTCGTAAACTTATGTTACTTACATGATTCGGATGGATTCAAATTCTCCTCTCCTAAAGGGCACGTTTGGTTAATTGAAAGTTGTAACGTCCCGCAACCGCTCGGAGCGTTACGCTGAGTCGGATTGAATGAAACAAATGCTGGTTCCATTTGATTTGTTAGATTTTGGGAAGAAGTATTGATTGAGTTGTTTCATGTGCAGATGGCTAGCGGGTTCGATGGAAATCAGGTGTTTGTTCAGAGCAATACTGAGATAGCTGAGTTGGAATGATAATGCCATCTTCCTTAGTCTGATCGGTCGGATGATTTGTAGAGCACGGCCTGCTCGCACGGTCATACCAGTTGAGTAGATTGCGCTTGCATCGGACCACGGGCTCAAGGGATTGGCCGTATCGGCAGGACAGGATGCTTAACGGGATCAAACATTATGAGTGGGCTCTTTCCCTTCTCCTCTACTCCTTCATGCCTAATAATATGGAAAACACGTAAAAGGCTTGAACACTTGGGCTGAAACATTGAGAATCGCTACACTGAGGCGTGCATAGAGTGTACGCCATTGGCTTGGTAGGATTGTGGCTTGATTTGGTTTGTGCGTTGGATAGTTGGAGCTAGAGTTGGAATATTACACTTGAGGCAGTTGGTTGGATAATTGGGATTATGCTTGGACAGTTGGAATGATACATTGAGGCATTGAGAATATCGAGAATTCGGACGAGCGAGCGTGCATCCGTGCACGAGTATCACTTGGTTGCTTTGTCTTGCAAAGCGAGCAGTTGTGGTTCGAAGCCGAACAACTGCATCGGCGCGGGCATTGTGCCTCTTTTGGGGCATTGTGCCATGGGTTAGCTTTGAGCATGGGTGTTGCACCATTGGAAATACTGTGTTGAGAAGAGGCATTGTGCCTATAGAAATACTTGTGAATGGTGCATTGGGCTATATGTTGGAAGAATGATTATGGATGTGTTGGTTGGATTATTGGCGGAACGAGTCTAGGATCGCTTGGTGGGGCGAGAATGTTCGATCCTCTCGTCATACCTACTTGGTGTCTGCATGTCACGGATAACCTGTATTGCACAGGGTTTGGTCTCCTCGAACGGGTACTCCGGGGCACCGGGACCGTTCGGCCATGGAGGAGACAATTGGGTAACGCGTCTTGGACGCGGTGCCAGCGGTTGGAATTGATCCAGGTGGGTTATCTACTTAGCGCTGTTTCGAGGAGAACCGTATTTGATCAGTCCGATCAAACGTCCTTTATGGCTTGGCCAGTGACTTCATATAGACTAGTGATGGCTTGCTTTTCTTTGGTTGGTTTGGCTTCGCGTAGGCGCGGCCACCTTGCCTCGGCAAGAGTGTGCACTGTGAGATTTGGATTGTAAATGTTGGTTTAGGATGGATATTGAGGCTTGGTTGATGGTTCGACATGTTATCGTGTTGCTTGGACTTGAGCAGGACGGTTTGCATGCTAGTTTCCCTCGAGTTGCTTATATATTTGCTTGTCGTTTGGTTTGAGTTGAGTGCTTGCATGCTTAAACTGCTTTACAGCTTTCCTTAACATGTCATCCCTATGCCATGAAATAAATCTAGGATTCAACTAGAAAGATCACCATATAACTGTTTGCATTCACTATTTTACTTAGTGTCGGCTTAGGCGAGTGGGTTACCCCGCTCACCAGTACGGTTGTGTACTGACCCACGTTTGTGGACAATATTTCAGGTACGCAGGCGTAGTGGCACTGCTTGGATATACGAGGCATGATGTATGAACTGTAAGTACCTTTGTGAGCTAGAGAAAAGAGCAAGAGTATTTTATCGCCTTCGTGGCATCGCCTTCGTGGCCTTGTCTTCGATAAGGTATTTCATTTGACCCTATCATGAGCTTCGCTGCGTATTACTCTGATTGTGTGCTTGGTACACAATACTTGACTTCCGCTGCAACTTGGTTGTTTCAATGATAACATTTGGTGTTTGACAACATCGCCTTGTACGAGCGCAACTCCAGGCTCGTACGGCATCACGTCCCGATGAGAACGATAGTCCTGCGGGAGAGCTGTAAACGTGGTGATTCATGTTCAGCGGGGACTATTGAGCTTGCGGGAGATTGGGGCGTGACAAATTGGTATCAGAGCGCCTGGTTCATTTTCTCGGACTTGGTCCTTCGCTTCATCACAAACTCTAAATAGCTTCCGCGTGTCGTCTAGCTCTTGACTCTACTCGGTGCCGCATCGGATGTTTCATACAATAAGTCTATTTATTGCTAGTTGTGGCTGCATATTATTCTTTGTTGGGTTGCCTTGGTTGGTTTTCGTATGATCGCTTAGTCTCGTTAGGCGTTGTTGCATTTGTGCAACAAGTGTGGGCTTTCGTTGGGTTGGCTTGGCTTATCGTTCTGGGAGTTTCTGATTGCCTCAGTGGATCAGTTGGTTGGCATACGAGATTTGGTTATGCGGCATGTTTTGAGTAGAAACATTCGATGAGAATGAATCCTTACACGAGTTGCTCGTCTAGCGATTGTGTTGGATAGAAGTTGGAATTTTGGCTGTGGCGCATCGGTTGAGCAGGTTTGAGTTTGGCTCGGGAATATATGGATAAGTTGGTACGAGTTGCTCGTACAACAAAAGTGTGAAACTGTTGGGTATTGGGTTGGACTATTTGGAAGACAATCATTGCACGATTGCTCGTGTTGAGAAGGTATCAGACGGGTTGAGAAACAGTTGGATAATTCAAGCGTTGCCTGAGTTTTGTGTCAAACTCGGATTGGAAAAGGCATAATCACATATTTTGGATGGTTCGGACGGATCTTGGATCCAGTGCAAGAAAATCGTAATGCGAGTAGCGACTCGATTCGGAGTGGTATATGGGATACCACATTGTGAGCAAGGCATTGGAATACTTAAGTTGGACATCAATGGGAATTGCCTGAACGGACTCGGATATTTGGAAATATAATTTGGTTGGTGCACGTTGGTTGAGTTGGGAAGAATGAAAATAGAGCAAGTGAATATTGAGTTGAGCATGAGGAACAAACAGATGGGTGACGCTTGAGCGAAGCGATTGGTTAATTGAAGGATAGCGAGCACGGACTATGATTTTGGGCAACACATTTGAGCTGTTGGTTGAGCAATGAAACACGATCTTGTCTTGGAGGGACAATGCGATGGACTTGAACGGACTGGAAGGATTTTGGATATTGCTGCTCGAGAAGTCGACTCAGGTTTAGCGAAGTAGAATTTTGGGCAAGATATTGCAACAATGGTAGACGGATCCTCCGGAAGACGTGGACGGATTGAGGCAACAACTAAAGGCAAGAATTTGTGGCGGACAGACTTTTGAAGATAGCTAAACGTGGGAGCAACGTCGGAGCAAATCACTATACGGTTTGAGCAAGTTAGACGTGCATTGTAGAATGCGGCAAAGGGATAAGAATTGGAGCAAGTCTTGAGTTTCGGAAATCATTGCAGTAGTAGTGCGAGAAGACAAACATGGCAGTTCGAAAAATTTGATGGATTCAGGGCATAACGACGGATTGATGGAAGACGGTTTCAAACGAGCACAGTTCTCGAATTGTGGCTTGGATAGATAGCAAGACTCTAGGTGGTTAAGCAGCATTAGTTGACAGATCAGCAGAGGTAGTGCATGAGTTCTCGGATTCGGAAGTTCGCTCAGATGGAATGGTTGGATTTTGATTCGGATTTGCAGATGAGATATAGCATGGTTCATAGTAACTGTCCATCGTGATGATTACAATTATCGAGCGTAGCTTCGGGACAGCTGACCCTAGCGACTTGCCCGCTGAATCGGATATGAATATGGTAGACCCATAGAAAGACCCTTGAGGCGGCGTATTTGGGAATGCGTCGAGGGCAGATGTGAGCAATGAGATTTGGCTTATTGACTGAGTGTTGGATTGGAGAGATCCTTGGGATAGCCTTCAGCTGAAGATGCAGCCGGAAGACCGAAGCGATTGTGGGATTGGCCTAAGTCAACTGATAAGATTCAGAGTCACAGATTTTTGTAGATGGCATCGCCTCTAACTCATCGTACTCTGGAAGGGAATAGCATTTATATGAATGGACGACTGTGGCGGCTCGTTCAAATCAAATATTTGCGAATACTGGAAGGGACAGATGTGCCTCAGATTTACAAGATGTCTTGAAACTTAGTCTGGGAAGCGTGCTCATTCGGAAGGCGAAGGTGATATCCTATGCTTCGAGGCAGTGGAAGCAGCGCGAAGAACTATTCCATGCGCAACCTAGGAATTGTGGCGAGTGTGTCCACGTTGAAATCGTGGCAACATTATCCCTTTGGCGTGGCGGCGAGATCTTCGTGGATCACACGAACCTCAATATAGATGTTCACCCAGTGAGGTATTGAGATTTGATGGAAGAGATGTTTGGTTGAGCTGATCTAACCAAAGTTTGATATTTGGGTAAGTCGCCTAGCTGGGGTAGTATCAGTTGAGTTGATCGTTCGGTGCATGAAATATATTTGGAGATGTTGCTAGTGCGGATTTGGATTGAGTTGGAACAAGAACTGATTGAGTCGGTGAAAAATCATCATATTAAAAATAGTGCTCAAGCGAATATGTTGGAATAGAAATCAGGTTTGGTTCAATTGGGAGTAAAGCAAATGGATGCCTCGGACATAAAGATACCCTTGTAACTTGTTCAAATTTGCTATCGCAAAGCTCGGTTGAAATACATATATTTTAGGGATGCCTTAAATATGTGTATCGATCCAAAACTAAGCGATACAAAGAATTCGTATTGAGCTGCAAGGAGGATATGGGAATATAGAATTTGTACGAGCATTCAGCAGTGCGAGATGTTGAGTTAGAATCGTGAATATGTGAGTTGCATAGAGCAGATCCATGGAATTGGATAGTGGCATGTGATAGGAATGAGTACCAGCACGGTTCGTGGACGAACCTGATTCTAAGTGGTATATTATGTAACGTCCCGCAACCGCTCGGAGCGTTACGCTGAGTCGGATTGAATGAAACAAATGCTGATTCCATTTGATTTGTTAGATTTTGGGAAGAAGTATTGATTGAGTTGTTTCATGTGCAGATGGCTAGCGGGTTCGATGGAAATCAGGTGTTTGTTCAGAGCAATACTGAGATAGCTGAGTTGGAATGATAATGCCATCTTCCTTAGTCTGATCGGTCGGATGATTTGTAGAGCACGGCCTGCTCGCACGGTCATACCAGTTGAGTAGATTGCGCTTGCATCGGACCACGGGCTCAAGGGATTGGCTGTATCGGCAGGACAGGATGCTTAACAGGATCAAACATTGTGAGTGGGCTCTTTCCCTTCTCCTCTACTCCTTCATGCCTAATAATATGGAAAACACGTAAAAGGCTTGAACACTTGGGCTGAAACATTGAGAATCACTACACTGAGGCGTGCATAGAGTGTACGCCATTGGCTTGGTAGGATTGTGGCTTGATTTGGTTTGTGCGTTGGATAGTTGGAGCTAGAGTTGGAATATTACACTTGAGGCAGTTGGTTGGATAATTGGGATTATGCTTGGACAGTTGGAATGATACATTGAGGCATTGAGAATATCGAGAATTCGGACGAGCGAGCGTGCATCCGTGCACGAGTATCACTTGGTCGCTTTGTCTTGCAAAGCGAGCAGTTGTGGTTCGAAACCGAACAACTGCATCGGCGCGGGCATTGTGCCTCTTTTGGGGCATTGTGCCATGGGTTAGCTTTGAGCATGGGTGTTGCACCATTAGAAATATTGTGTTGAGAAGAGGCATTGTGCCTATGGAAATACTTGTGAATGGTGCCTTGGGCTATATGTTGGAAGAATGGTTATGGATGTGTTGGTTGGATTATTGGCAGAACTAGTCTAGGATCGCTTGGTGGGGCGAGAATGTTCGATCCTCTCGTCATACCTACTTGGTGTCTGCATGTCACGGACAACCTGTATTGCACAGGGTTTGGTCTCCTCGAACGGGTACTCCGGGGCACCGGGACCGTTCGGCCATGGAGGAGACAATTGGGTAACGCGTCTTGGGCGCGGTGCCAGCGGTTGGAATTGATCCAGGTGGGTTATCTACTTAGCGCTGTTTCGAGGAGAACCGTATTTGATCAGTCCGATCAAACGTCCTTTATGGCTTGGCCAGTGACTTCATATAGACTAGTGATGGCTTGCTTTTCTTTGGTTGGTTTGGCTTCGCGTAGGCGCGGCCACCTTGCCTCGACAAGAGTGTGCACTGTGAGATTTGGATTGTAAATGTTGGTTGAGGATGGATATTGAGGCTTGGTTGATGGTTCGACATGTTATCGTGTTGCTTGGACTTGAGCAGGACGGTTTGCACGCTAGTTTCCCTCGAGTTGCTTATATATTTGCTTGTCGTTTGGTTTGAGTTGAGTGCTTGCATGCTTAAACTGCTTTACAGCTTTCCTTAACATGTCATCCCTATGCCATGAAATGAATCTAGGATTCAACTAGAAAGATCACCATATAACTGTTTGCATTCACTATTTTACTTAGTGTCGGCTTAGGCGAGTGGGTTACCCCGCTCACCAGTACGGTTGTGTACTGACCCACGTTTGTGGGCAATATTTCAGGTACGCAGGCGTAGTGGCACTGCTTGGATATACGAGGCATGATGTATGAACTGTAAGTACCTTTGTGAGCTAGAGAAAAGAGCAAGAGTATTTCATCGCCTTCGTGGCATCGCCTTCGTGGCCTTGTCTTCGATGAGGCATTTCATTTGACCCTATCATGAGCTTCGCTGCGTATTACTCTGATTGTGTGCTTGGTACACAATACTTGACTTCCGCTGCAACTTGGTTGTTTCAATGATAACATTTGGTGTTTGACAACATCGCCTTGTACGAGCGCAACTCCAGGCTCGTACGACATCACGTCCCGATGAGAACGATAGTCCTGCGGGAGAGCTGTAAACGTGGTGATTCACGTTCAGCGGGGACTATTGAGCTTGCGGGAGATTGGGACGTGACAAAAGTGAGTTGAAAGTGAGCATAAATTAAAATTTCGGCTGAATTTTTCTGACGTTTCATATTTGGTTGCTATGTTTGAAAGTGGACAAAAGTGATGAGGTGATCTCTCTGCAGTTTCTGTCTCCCTTATTATTTTTCCACTTTTACCACCGATTTTTTTTGTTGAGAGTGTGGACGGAAGAGAGATAGTGATTTTTCAAAAAAAAAAAAAAAAAAAAATTTAGAAAGAGAGAGAAGGTTGTTTGATTGCACACTATGAAACTATTTTTTTTTTTTTTTCACTTTCAACAACCATCCAAACAACCAAACTCCTTTATCTCAACTTTCAACAATTATCCAAATAATTTTTTTTTTTTAACTTTCATATTTTCTGCTTCAACAAAAAAAAAACTTTTGAAAAGTCACATTTTTTATGTACGTGTATGGGATGGGATCAAATGCCATCACAAACTCAATTTTTTTTACTTTCTATTTTCGTATACTTTCGTGCAACCAAACTGCCCCAAACAGTAGAGGATAGAAACATGCCACCCATATCCCTTTCACAGAGAGTGATGGCATTTGATCCCATCATCATGAAAATAGTTTTTTACTTACTCTATTATTTGCATAAAGGAGAGGATCCAACTTGGTAGGACACATCAACATAAATAAATAAATAAATTGAAATAATGATATTGGCTAATATCGATCTAGTGTAAAATTTGAAGGAAAAAAAAACACTATTCGATTGCTGTCTCCTTATGGTAGTTGTGAAAGGCTTTTCTTCTTCTTTCTTTTCTTTTTCTTTTTTTTTTCTTTTTTTTTTTGGGGGGGTGGGGGTTTGGTATATATCAAAATTAAAGGAATTTTTTTTTTAAAAAACTTTAAGGCACGTGAGAAGTGGAAGGCTCGACAAACTGAAAAAAGTATTAAGGCCATATTTGGTTCGATTGGCATCCCTTATATTTTCTTTCCTCTCAGCAAAATAAGACTACTTTGGTGGTCCCACGAGAGGATCAACATAGGTAACTCATGAGGTCGACACGTGTCGTGTGAAGTGAACGATCCGACAAACTGAAAAATGTATTAAGGCCTCGACAAAATGAAAAAAAATATTAAGGTCTTGTTTGGTACGCGAAAAGAAAATGATAGAAATTAAATTTCTTGTTTTTACTTTTTTTTTTAAATGACTATTTTTATCCTCTCTTTTTTTCGATAAGAGGTCAAAAAATTAGAAAGAAAAAATAAATTTTTTACGGTGCAAAGTGAATTCTTGATTGTGAAGGATGAATTTTTTTTTCTATAAAAATTAATTTTCTTTTCTTCCAATTTTTTTAACATCTAGATTTAGAAAATGAATGGCTTTTATTTTTTTAACATCACGATTCCGCAACCCGTTAACCAACATTATAAACTCCGTCCGTACATACACAAGCATATCCGGAACGTAGGGGGTATTTTCGTCTATCAACACCTGAGTGCACTTTGAGACTCTCGAATAGGAAGCAGCCTTAAGTTAACACTAGCACTGTTTGCATGACAAAATTTTGCATTTAAGTACCTACAAAGTTAACAATTGCGCTTTTTAAAAAGTATACAATGTCAAAACTTTCCAAAAAAATACCATGTAATGTTAAAATCAGGACGGACTCTTCCTTTTGGCAAAGGAAGGAGTTGTCTAAGATTCCACCTTTTTAGGAACCAAAAAAATATAAAAATTAGTATATAGGTATATATATAATCATAAAAAAAAAAAAAATTGAAAGGTTCGAACAAACTATATCTTGCTAAAAAAAGAAGAATATGTAAAATGATACAGCTGGTTTGGTAAAACTTGACAATTAATTAAGATCAGTTGTCGTTTCTTTCTTTTCTCGCTTGTAGAAATTATCGTACCGTTATCACCTCTTCATCTTTCTTGTTTTATATAAAAAAAAAAATAGAAATCATGCTCTCTCTTACAACTGCAAGAACGATACTCGTATATAAGTATATTTTAAAAATATAGAATACTAGTATATAGGTATATTTTCAAAAACGACCTCATATTTGGACTTTTGTCTAAGATCTCTAAATGGCTTGAGACGGACCTGGTTAAAATCAGATTTTAATCTTAAGAAGCACTAGAACATATACGTACATATTTATTATATTATAGTTCCATTCATATTTTTCGAATTTTGAAGGATTTATATGCAACTTTTATGGAAGACTTGGGACAACGTCGAGTTCCGTGGAAAAATTCCGATGAACTAAAAAAATCTTTCTATTCGAGTCCTTATAACAGCTAAATTACCTCCTTCTTCTTTTTATATTTCAAGAAAATTTATATGTACAACCTGGATTTAAGCAAAATAGGCCAACTCAGGCCCATTTAATTTTCATATTATCCATAGACCCTAACTAATAATATACCTTAAAGCCAAGGACCTTCTTGAAAAAAAGCAAAAATTTCAAACTCCAACCGGCACAAAAATCTCAAGCGTATCGGTGGCCGAGAAAACAATCTCCATCGACTCCTGCCTCCGAAATCTCAGCTGCCTCTCTATAAATGCCTCCACCGTCCTCCGGAACTCCACGTCATCACCATCTCCCCCCACATCCTCTCGCCGGAGCTCCGCCGATTCCTCCTCCTCCTCTCGCCGGAGCTCCACCGATTCCTCCTCCTCTCGCTGGAGCTCCGCAGACCCCTCCTCCACCACTTCCTCCTCCTCCACATCAACATTCTCTCCTTCTCCTTCTCCTTCTATTTCTACTTCTTTCCCTCCTTCTACTTCTTCTTCTATTTCTACTACGGGTGGAGGAGGAGAGTGGTGATCGAGGAGATCGGAGATGACGTCACCGGAGGAGGAGGAGGAGGAGGAGGAGATGAGGTGGCCGGAGCTGCGGAGGAGGAGGAGGACGATGGCGTTGCCGAGGAGGAAGACGAAGCGGGGGCTCAGGACGACGCCGGCGACGCGGCGGAGGAGGTCGCCGGAGAATCTCGCCGCCGCGGGAAGGAGGAGAACGACGGCGAGGGCCTCCAGGTAGAGGAGCCCCCGCCGGATCTGGCGGATCCGACGGCTGGAACCGCGATCCATCTTCGTAATCCGACGGTTGGGGGGAAAAGAAGAGCGGTCTGGTGTCCCGCGAGTGAGAGTAAGAGGAAGGAAGAGGCCTTTTTCTTTTCTGCACCCTCTGGAGAGAGCAGGTCAGTGCTTCTACTTATACTGCCGGTAAACTGATTTTTTTATTATATTGTCATCTTGTGTTGCGCTAGTTATTATTTTGAATTAGTGTTGGATGTGGTCACTGGCGGTTATTGTCACCTCCGTGTTTTTCCTTCCGGTGCTTGTGAGCAGAGAGTGAGCTTTATGGTTTGGCAATTGACCGGGCCCGAACCGTATGACTACTCACAAGAACGACGCTCTAGAAAGAAAAGAAAAAAATTGAGATCTCAAAAGATTTTGAAAATAGAGGAGAGTCTATGTAAATGAATTATAGCCTTTGTAATAATTATAGAAGCTTTGTAAAATTTTCGCACTTAAATAATATTTTGGAGACTTTAATAAAATTTAGAATTTTGGAGTCCATGTCTATGTTGTCTATATTGTGAGCCGATTTTGAACAACTTATTATAGCGATCCACATTTTAACTGATTACATAGGCAGAGCCATTGGGATTAAATTAAAATTAAAAAAAAATTGGGCTAATTTTCTACCATAATTTTGAAATTTTGGTCTTAGAAATAATTTTCGTTCTTCCACAAAAAATTATCCAGATTAAATGAATACGTATACTCAAAGCTATTTTTTTTTCTTTTCTGAATGCTTGTTAGAGCATTCACAATGGAAAAGATTTTAAGTGCTATATTTAATTTTAGTCAAATTTGTAGTACTTGAAAGCTGCAGTAGACACTTGTACGTGCATACTTGAAAATTGTTAGAAAGTTACGAGACACTCAAGATTTGGAGTGTGTCTTAGCTCCTTATATTAATTGCTGGGTCCACCAAAAGAAACCAAATAGCAAAAAAAAATATAAAGAGGAAAAAGAGAGAAAATCTTATAAAACAGGAAAGGAAAAAAAAAAAGGGGGAGAAAAAAGATAAGGTTAATTTGGAGTGTTTATTTGGAGTGTACAATTGTGTATCAATATTACAGGAATACTCCAAACGTAGTAATTTATACAATTTTAAATAATTTAGAGTATGTATTTGGAGTGTCTCTACTGTGGATTCTCTTAGACTAATTAGCATGATGGTAGACTAAATTTTTTTCTTATGGCTAAAAAGTCTACCTCGTAAAAAAAAAATTTGAATTTTTATTTTGTTTAATATATTGAACATAGTTCTACATTGACCAAACATGATGTCGTATGAACATAATAAAATATGGACATGATGATACTAACATATTATTTATATTGTTAAAAAAAATGTAGGTCGTTTTATTTTCAGTTTGAAATAAACTAAAATTCTAATTTGAGTTGGAAATAACTAAAATTTTGACTCCGCAATGGACTAATGACTGATCAGATATACAATCTGAGCCACTTTCTAAAACATTATTTATTTATCCGAGCAAGAGCAAGGTCACGACATGGTCGCATACCATAACCGGTCCTTAATTCATTATTGCTGATATGTTAAATTTTGTCTTGTGA
This sequence comes from Iris macrosiphon, assembly GCA_036927795.1. Lineage (NCBI taxonomy): Eukaryota > Viridiplantae > Streptophyta > Magnoliopsida > Asparagales > Iridaceae > Iris > Iris macrosiphon. The sequence goes on along the minus strand of JAYESA010000005.1, from coordinate 13,571,078 downwards.
TTTATATCCATATGGATTTCCTATACCTTAATTAAATTTATCAAGACACCATTTTCTACCATCTTCTATTAACAAGCTAATAACGGGGGTGTTCGATTTATTCGATTTCAATCCAACCGAAATAATCAAAATCGATTAAATCGAAATTTCAAAAATATAAAATTTAATTGAAATTAGTCAAAATCGAAAACGAAATCGAAATCGAACCGAACCGAATAACAATTCGGTTTATTCGGTTGGACTATTTGTATTGTTTGATGGGTAGAGTCCAAAATTAGAATCATAGCTAAATGATATTAAAAATTATAATTTTTATACACATATTTATTTTATTTGCGGCCAAGACTAGTTGTTAAATTACCAAATTTTGGTTCAAAACACATATATATAATTGTTGCTCTCAAAATATAAACATTTTTGTTACAACATATGGATATAATTCAGAATAATTTATATAATTGTACAAGTCTTATTCGGATTTTGGTTTTGAACCGAAATCAAAATCGAATAATTTTTTCTAGTATTTTCAAAATCGAACCTAATTTTTTTTTCAAACCGAACCAAATAACTTATTCGTTTCGGTTCGATTTTTGGCCCAAAATCGTATAATGCTCACCCTTAGTTGGTCCAATCGGACTCGAGTTTCAACCCGACCCGGTTTTATTCTGGAGCCAATCGGCCCAAACCGGTGCTCGTACCTCATCTCTTCTGCGTGAGGGAGAGAGCATCGTGCAATCCAGCCTGGTTCGACGTTCCCCTCACCACCTCTTGACGAAAGATCGACGAGATGGTATTGCAAGGGAGGTGACTGGTGGTGACGAAGACCCTAGTAGAACTGTAGAGATCTCGGTCTCAAGAAATGGGAATAACTCCCTGTCGTCGCTCTCCTATGTTATTAAACATTATTCGAATTATTTCAGTTGATTGTTGTTTTAAGGAAATAAAATCGCGAAATCAGGAATGGGTCCATGTGTTTCGCTCTTACGTCCGCAAGGGTCCAACCAAAATAGGACCAGTAAAATAAGTTGCAACCTCGCATCTCGCGTTGCATTATTTAAAAAGTTTTCGTATTGATGTGGCAACTTAATTGATTTGTCGTATTTTCTTTATGTTAGTCTGTGATAACTGTGTATTGTATTTGTACCTGAGCTAGGAGAAGCTCTATAAGCAAATCCAACAAAAGATACAAATCTCATTAAATAATACAAGTAATGATTTCACTCATTAAATAAATAGAATGGAGACAAATTTTCTACATGGGAAACTCCTTTGCTAATTGTACATACTATATGCTTGGTTTGAAAATGGTTTTTTTGGTAACTGTAATGGCCAAAGAAAGTTTTTACAATGTTCAATTTTTTTAAAAGTAAATTGTCAAAATTATTCTTAATTTATAAGAGAAATTATAAAAATTATTTTAAATACCGTAAAAAATTGAGGATTTTGATAATCAACCTTAAAAAAAATCAGGACATAAAAAAAAAAAACTCCTTGACAATTAGAGTTATCTTTTCTTTTAACTAAATTTTTTTTTTTTTAGAATGTGATTCAAAGTTTTTTGATCACAACAATTTATCACAAAACTTATGGATAAAGTTCGATCGGTTTGTGTATTTACTCATCAAAAGTTATTTCAGATCCTAGTTTAAAAAAAAACAGTAATCTCAATTGAGTTCATTTTTGTTCACTCATCAAAACTTTTGTGGATGTTCACAATTTTACTCAATAGTTGTCACGTATAAAACTGGATTAGTATATAAAATGTATAAAGTTCCATTGGTTTGTGCGTATTTACTAAGCCATAAGACATAATGTTTGTAATGAGTAACGTGAACAAATTTTTTGGATCTTAACCTGAATCCATTAGTTGACCTCAGTTGAATCGAACCGAGTCGCGACAATTTAGGTCGTGTGTGGCCCACGAGACTAGACCACAACAACTTACAAGAGAGCAAAAGAGGAAAAGTATTATAAGGACTTTGAGGATGATTTGTCTAGTCAATGTGAAACTAAAAGAAAGTATTTTTTTTTCAAGCAAAGAATATAACAAATGTATCTTTGGTTGAAAATCTGCAATTTTTGCCATGGGGTCTATTCAAATGTTCTAATACAAATAAAAGTTGGATTTTGTTAACATGTGTCTTAAGGACATGGGCGGAGCCATTAATTGGCTGGGTGGGCTAGAGCCCACCCCAAATTTTGAGCCATGTAATTTTTTTTGGTTGTTGGAACACATATGTCATTTGGTCTAAATTTTGAGCCATCATATTTTATCGTTCTAACCCCTTCCATTAACTATTATTTAAAAAAAAAAAAGGAGTACCCACCCAAAATATTTTTAAGTTGATTTTTTTTTTAGCTTGTGGTCAAAATTTAGATTAATTGTTATGCGAGTATATAGTAACAACTTGCAATTATTTTGTTATTTACAAATTTGGGATATGAAATTTGAGGTCTCAATTGTATTTTTTGAAGTTGTTGTTTCTCAGTTGCTGCTTGTTTAGATATGAGGATTTGAGGTCTCAACCTAATATTTATATACTTTTGAAGGGTTGTAATATTTCTTGACGAAGAAATATTGTACATTGTTCAGTTTGATGATGATTTTATATAGTCTTCGACCGGTGTCTAAAATTATTGTTAATTCATTTTGAACCGACGATAGTCCCTTTTGCTCAATCTGGACGGTAAATATTTTTGAAGAGTATCATACACATTGTTGCATATGTTATTTTTTTACTGGGGTGGACTAAATTTAGTTTGTCACTATAAGAGCTCTTCCTGCAATTTGTTTACAACAAGAACTTTTTCTATAGCTTTTAATTACTTGTATAGAGTCCATTGCATTCCTCACTATAAAAAAAAGATGACAATGCTGGCTAAATAATCTCATTACACACACACACAACACACACACACACACACACATATATATAATATATGTGTGTGTGTGTGTGTGTGTATGCATTAGTTGAATGGTTTCACTCCTGATTGGTAGTTGATCGGACCTACCTATAGAAAGGACACGGATAAATGGTATTATTTTTGTCAATTTTTCATTTTTTTAGTATATTGGGCACGGTTCTTCATTGGTCAGATACGATACGGTATGGATACGATGATATATGGACATAACGATATTGACACAACATTAATTTTGTTAAAAAAAGTCATGATGTTTTAAATTCGGTCCAGGATAGAATAAAATTCTGGCTCCGCCCTTGCCTAAGGACACATGATAATATCTTGATAAGTGTGCATTTTATATTAATATTTTTACCAGCACATTTATCAATGTACTTTTCACCTAAAATATGTATTGATAAATGTAAAATATGTATTAATAAATGTGGTGTTAGAAATATCAATATAAAATAGAGTCCATTATTATTTACCCACAAATACTATAGGGTGTTTGTTCACCCTCCAATATAAAATGCACACGTAGTATTTTCAAAGTCAAAATCACCTTACTTGGTGAACAACACCACTTGCAAGATGGTTTTGTTTGGATGAAGATGTCACGTATGTATTTTTTATGTTAGGATAAATAAATATTTTAGTATTTGTGGGTGAACAAAAATTTACTCATATTGCCAACGTTGGAAAGATATCACCAAAGCACACATAAACATGCATAAATATTGCACCAATTTTCTTGCACTTCATTGGCAACTTAAACAAGTTTGGCTGTTAAGAGCATTGATAAGAACAAAAATCTCCAGACATACTTAAAAGACAAAAAGGAAATATTCGTTGAGAGAGGCTGGTTCTTCGTGCTTTTTAAAAACCCACGCAGTTGTATTGACAAATTAAGTCATTATATATTTCTTCTGTTTTGTAGCATTTAAGAAGAAGGATATGACCTGATGCTCATGTGTCTCGCTTTGATCGTGTTGCTAGGAACGCAATATGGTTTGTATCTCACGAGGTATGATATTGAATTAAAATTATATATTTTAAAATTGGGGTGGACATTATTTAGTTTTGAACCAAAAATCGATCTAAATCGAATAAGAGATACAATTATATTTGGAAAAAAATTCGGTTCGATTTAAAAATACGAAAAAAAATATTCGATTTCGGTCCAAAATCGAAAACCAATTAAGACTTGTACGAATGTAAATAACTTCAATTATTTACATATTTTATGATTAAAAATATGTATATTTTAAAAACAACAATTCTTTGTATGTTCTTTGAAACTAACCTTTGATAATTTAACAGTTAGTCCAATTTTGATTTCAAATTTGAAATACAACAAGGTGTGTATAATTTTTTTAATATAATTTAATCACAATCCAAAACTTTAGATCTGATACATTAGATAATAGAAATAATTCAACCGAACAAACTGAAATAATTATATCCGTTCGATTCGGTTTTTGATTTTTAGAATATCTTTTATTCAGTTTTTGCTATTTTGGTTCGGTTGAAACAAAATAAACCAAACGTTTATCCTTAATTAAAAGAGAACTTTCATTTAAAGTCTGAACCAATTCTAATTATCTACACCTCATAATTCAACTTTCTACTCAATGAGGGACTAAATTATCAACTTTATTGTTGCCATCAATTCTTGAACGTTCAACCGAAAATAAGATACAATCCAACACTTATCTCGTGGGACACAAATGATATTTTGCAGGAACGCTAAACCTCTATATAGTAATTAATTTCCAGTAAATATATGAATCGACCAAAGCAATCTAAGTTGACTCTGTAACTTGTGTACCGTTTGGACTTTGTGCTTCAGAGTCTTGCGAATGTTTTGGGAATCAATTTGATGTTGCTTTTCAGAAAACATAGCATTTCTCACTGCTTTGCATTGCCTCGTGTTCATCGCACAAAGTCTGTAGAAGCATTGCCAACTCCTTTGGACTTTCTACTTACTTTTAGTAACAGGTTACTTTCAAAAATAATATATATATATATATATATATATATATATATATATATATATATATTGCATTTTGCATATCTTTCGAAATAGCAGTAGTTGTATTATTATTTTTACCATTTAGATTAGATCAAAATCTTGTAAGAAGTTGAATAGTTTAAGGATATGATTTGAACGTTACAAAATAAATAAAAATAAATCAACGACTACTATTTAAGAGAACATGCGGAAATGTTTAAAAGGACTCTAGTTGGGTATTTTCTTACCACACACAATCAACTCTCACACAAACACCTTCAACTAAGCATAGTTCAAGTGATAAGTACTTGTTGACATAAGAATCCGAATTTAGCCACCGGGTGGAGGTTCGATTAAATGAGAAATGTAAAAACAAGTTATTGTTAGTCCCTAGACGGATCAAAGATGGTGGAACGCGGGCCATAGCAGAGCTGCTAGCGAGACCCGAAGGTCCGCTCTCTACTGGAATCCAAGTTGTCGTCGAGATCAGAGATTCACACAAGAGTTCCTCATATGATATTTCTCGATTCCAATGAAGCACGAACTAAGAACAAGTTACAAACTGGCTCCGAAGAAATTGAAGATTACAACAAGCAACAAGAAAAACGTTCTTCTCTTTACGTTCGCAGACGCTACAATGAGAAAGAACGAAACAAAAGAAAAACTAAAGAAAACCACCTTGCTGGGCTGGTCAAAATCACTGTTGCTCAAAGCAAGATTCGCCGTATAGACGATCTGCCCACAGGAACCAGCAAGTTCACAAAAGAACTTCTGGAACGCTCAAAGTCACCTTCGAAAACACTCGAAAACACCATGCGAGAGGAAAATACTCTGGGCCGCATATGATCTGGTGTTCTTGTTTTTTCATCCGTGTTCTCTCTCCTCAAAGGAAAGAGGAGATCCTCTATATAAATAGAAGAAAACAACACCTATGCGGCCTGAGAAAACTCCAGGCCGCATAAGCGCTGACCGACCAGATCCCCCAAATCCAGATGTCAGATCCGTCGGCGCCGCAAGTCACATTGCAATGCACGAAGCAGACAACGCCGCCAAATGCCGAAAGCAGCCGCTCGGGCTGCTTGACATGTTGTACTGCATGAGACAGACATCACCGCCAAACGTCGAAAGTAGACCATGTCCCCTCCATGTCAGACTCTCCACAGGCAGCACGGACACCGAGCCTCATGCGCTCCTGGCCGCATGGGCACCGAGCCGCATGCTCACATGACTGCAAGGCACCTGGTCGCATGGGCCCCTGATCGCATGGGCCCTGGCCGCATGGGCACCTGACCGCATGGGTACCTGGCCGCATGCGCTCCAGGTCGCATGGTTCCAAGAAGTATGCGCCCGAGCAAGCAACCGTGCATATAACTCGCGCATAAAATGAGCGCACGAGCGCTATGCGACGATGTTGACGTGCTAAGTGCGCTAACAAAGCGCCACTTTACTCCCTTGAGCACGAGTCCGAATCCGAGTTCGAGTCGCTAAGCCCCTGCGGGGCTTAGCTCCTAAGAAAAACTTTCCAAAAGTGGTGACAAAACAAAGATTGTCATAATGGAGTTCACACTTAAACCCTCTAGGAAAGTCAACCCGCATGGACCTCTACCCCATGTGCATATACCAATACTAAGCATAACTATATATTGAGATATGCACATGGTGGTTTTCCAATGTGGGACTAAAAATCCTAAAGCCAAGTGGAAAACACCAACAATCCCCCACATATATCACAATATATGGTTGAGCGTTCCACACAGTGACTACCCTCTTACATTAGGATAGATGTCGCCGACGACTTGAATCTTCCCGCATGGGTCAAACAATAGTACGATACAAGAATGGACTAAGCCTTGAATTCTGCACCATAGCTAATATTCTCCCCACTCACACAATGACCTCAACTGTGCCAACCGGTCGCACGTTAAAGGTCATGTGCTGACCTGGTCTCAGTGTATGTATATTGGGCGTCTACAAGCTTTCCCTCAAGAGACGGCCTATATCTCAATTCATACACTTATGTGAGTTCTTTCACTATAGAGAGTTTATTATCCAGCATTAAGCATTGCACTTATGTGCGGTGCTACGCCGCATGACATGGCCCTCCAAGGCCGAGGATCTCCTTCTTGTGGTGTCATACCACTGTAGCATGAGGACACATGCCTCTTAGTAGTGTCGTTACTACACACAACATGGAGCCTTGCGCTCCTGTGCGGTGCTACGCTGCTGTGACATGGCTTAAAGCTGAGGTTCACTCCCTCATGTGGTGTCATCCACTGTAACATGAGGTCATATGCCTCTTAGTAGTGTTGTACTACCTCCCAGCATGAAGCATTGCGCTTCTGTGCAGTGCTACGCCGTTGTGACATGGCTCGAATTCGAGGTTCACTCCCTCATGTGGTGTCACCCACTATAGCATGAGGTCACATGCCTCTTTATAGTGCTGTACTACCACTCTCTATTTTCTTTCAGCATTAGGCTACCTGCCAATGTGCGGTGCTATTGCCGCTGTGACATGGTCCAAAATCTCAAGTTCACTCCCTCGTGTGGTGTCACGCCACTGTAGCATGGGATACAAGTCCCTTGTAGTGCTGAAACTACTCGTGCTTCCTGTAATGCACGCCGGATATTCACTCTGTCTGAGAACTCTTTAAGGCGTTGAAGCCATCCTCCCACAGAAAATGTTTTGATCAAGAACAAATAGTAGACCACAGTGGTTCCGGGTACATATTCCATAATGTCCCTTAGGACTACCCATTGTACCTGACATTCTCCTGTTCAATGGTCTTCCATTGAACCAATAACTAGATGCCTGGTAGATTTTTCTTTGAACCAATATCATAAAACTAAATGGTAGGATTGCAGAGACAAATACCAAAGGTCCTCCAAGCCCATATCTGTTGTATCCTTGACTATGTGTGGTGTTACAGCCGCTGTGACATGGCTTGCAGTCGAGGCTTTACCCTGTCGAGGTACCTCATAGTAGTGTCACCCAACAATAACATGGAGTACTACACTCCTTTATAGTACTTGACTCTGACTATATGCGGTGCTACTGCCGTTGTGACATAGCCCGAAGTCGAGGGTTTACCATGTCGAGGTACCTCATGGTGGTGTCACCCCACGGTAGCATGGAGTACTTCGCTCCTCAATAGTGCTTACGATCAGCTGGCACTTGAGGCCTATTATTAACGGATTTGCCAGAATCACGTGGCTCCGAACGTTAACCACTGTAATGATCCATGCTAGTTGCGCTCATTCATTGTTCTGCATTTTATCCACACAGTTCTCTTCAGACCATTGAATAGATGAATAGATGCCCCTGCTGCAGCTTCCTGATTTTTACAGTATGTCGGTATCACCCAAATCTGTATACTAACCATAGAAAGATCATCTGAGAGCTTCCAGATCCATTCTGCTTTATATGTTGCAGCTGATAGTGCAAAAAACTTTTGAGAGTAAAGACTGCTTATTCGACTTCTACGATCTAGCAGCACCACTCCTGGAGAAGTCACGTCCTCTTGTGGATCTTTCACTCTTCTTTCCTGAGCACCAACTGGCATCGCTGAAGTCTTCCATCATTTCTGGATAACTGTAGTAGTGCATGATATACTACTGAGTCCACTTGAGAATTCTGACGACTCTCTTCACAGCTTCCAGTATTCGATAACACACATACCGCTCGTAAAATGACTCAATATCCCTACAGCGATAGCTATATCAGACCGGGTGGTACTCGCAGCTTGAATCATTTATCTGATGATGCTTGAGTACACCAACTGTCTGATGCTTTCCCTTGGATTATGCTTCATCTCCATACCACACCTGAGGAGTATCGTCCCTGATACCCAAAACGTATGATCAGCTCTTCATGCACAACGCTTGTGACTGAGCAAGCCCCCTGGCATCCGGATTATCTTATATCCGTGAGGATGATATCCGCAATCCCATGTCCTGAGACTAGATAAAAGGACGTCTTTGTTCTAGTGACACTTCTATATCCACAGCTGGGATTTAGCAAGTCGTCCACATAGATACAAAAATGACTCATTTTTTATCAGCGAACTTTGTGTACACACACATGTCTGTCTCACTGATCCTGGGACAACTTTGACTAGATGACTTATCAAACTTCTGTTGTCACATCCTGGAATTTGCTTCAGGTCGTATTTGTCATGCCCCAATCTCCCGCAAGCTCAAATGTCCCCGCTGAACGTGAATCACCACGTTGCAGCTCTTCCGCAGGACAATCGTTCTCATCGGGACGTGATACCGTACGAGCCTGGAGTTGCGCTCGTACAAGGCGATGTTGTCAAACACCAAAGTTATCATCGAAATGACCAAGTTGTAACAAAAGTCAAGTATTGTGTACCAAGCACACATCAGAGTAATACGTAACGAAGCTCTCGATAGGGTCCAAATAAAATGCTACAAAGGCGATTGCCTCAAAGGCGATGAAATACTCTTGCTCTTTCTCTAGCCCACAATGGTACTCACAGTTCATACATCATGTCTCGTATATCCAAGCAGCGCCACTACACCTGCGTACCTGAAATAATGCCCACAAACGTGGGTCAGTACACAGCCGTACTGGTGAGCGGGGTAACCCACTAATCTAAGCCGACACTAAGTAAAATAGTGAATGCAAACAGTTATATGGTGATCTTTCTAGTTGAATCCTAGATTCATTTCATGGCATAGGGATGACATGTTAAGGAAAACTGTAAAGCAGTTTAAGCATGCAAGCATTCAACTCAATCCAATCGACAAGCAATGAATAACCAACTCGAGGGATTCTAGCATGCAAACCGTCCTACTCAAAGCCCAAGCAACGCGACTATTGAACCAACAATCCAATGCCTCAATATCCATCCTCAAACCAAAATTTACAATCCAAATCTTAAAGTGCACACTCTTGCCGAGGCAAGGTGGCCGAGCCTACACGAAGCACAAACCAACCAAAGTAAAGCAAACCAACTCTTATCTATATGAAGTCACTGGCCAAGCCATAAAGGACATTGATCGGACTAATCAATAGGCAGTCCTACCCGATCCAGGGCTAGGCAGCTACTCCCTTCTGGTGGTATCGGACTACCGGCACCGCGCCCAAGACGTGATACCCGTGTCTCCTCCATGGCCGAACAGTCCCGGTGCCCCAGAGTCCATCCCGTTCGAGGAAACGAAACCCTGTGCAACACAGGTTGTTCGTGACATGCAGACACCAAGTAGGTATGACGAGAGGATCGAACATTCTCGCCCCACCAAGCGATCCTAGACTCGTTCAACCAAATATCCAACCAAAATATCCATACCCACAATCCATAACCAAATTTCCATAACCATTCTCCAACATATTGCACAAGGCACAATTCACAAGTTATCCCATAGGCATAATGCCGCTTCTCAACACAGTGTTTCAAATTGATGCAACACCCCACGCTCAGAACAATCCCATGGCACAATGCCCCAACAGTGGCACAATGCCCTCGCCGATGCAGTTGTTCGGTTTTGAACCACAACTGCTCGCTTTGCAAGATAAAGCGCCCAAGTGATACTCGTGCACGGATGCACGCTCGCTCGCCCGAATTTTCGATATTTCTAATGCCTCAATGTATCATTCCAACTGTCCAAGCATAATCCCAATCATTCAACCAACTTCCTCAAGTGTAATATTCCAACTCTAGCTCCAACTATCCATACGCGCAAATCAATTCAAGCCACAATCCTATCCAAGCAAACGACGTACACTCTATGCACGCCTCAGTATAGTGATTCCCAAGTTCCAGTCCAAGTGTTCAAGCCTTTACGTGTGTTCCATATTATTAGGCATAAAGGAGTAGAGGAGAAGGGAAAGAGCCCACTCACAATGTTTGATTCTGTTAAGCATCATGTCCTGCCGATACGGCCAATCCCTTGAACCCGTGGTCCGATACAAGCGCGATATACTCAACTGGTATGACCGTGCGAGCAGGCCGTGCTCTCCAAATCATCCGACCGATCGGACTAAGGAATACGGTATTATCGTTCCAATCTAGCTATCTGAGTACTGTTCTGAATGAACACCTGATTCCCATCGAACTCCGCTAGCCATCTGCACATGAAACCAACTAAATTAATACTTCTTCCCAAAATCCAACAAATCAAATGTAACCAGCATTTGTTTTATTCAATCCGACTCAGCGTAACGCACCGTGCGGTTGCGGGGCGTTACATAATATACCACTTAGAATCAGGTTCGTCCACGAACCGTGCTGGTACTCATTCCTATCACATGTCGTTTGTCCAATTCATAACTCTGCTCTATGCAACTCTCATACTCATGATCCTGACTCAGCATCTCGCTCTGCTGAACGCTCGTACAAATTCTCGAATTCCCACATCCTCCTTGCAGCTCAATACGAATTCCTCGTATCGCTTAGTTTTGGATCGTACACATATTTAAGGCGTCCATAAAATATATGCATTTCAGCCGAGCTTTGCGATAACAAATTTGAACAAGTTACAAGGGTATCTTTATGTCCGAGGCATCCATTTGCTTTACTCCCAATTGAACCAATCCTGATTTCCATTCCAACATATTCGCTTGAGCACTATTCTCAAATATGATGATTTTTCACTGACTCAATCAGTTCGTGTTCCAACTCTATCCATCCAACTATTTCTGAATTCGTACTAGCAATATCTCCAAATGTATCTCATGCACCGAACGATCATCTCAACTGATACTACCCCAGCTATGCGACTTACCCAAATATCAAACTTTGTTCTTATCAGCTCAACCAAACACCTCATCCTCAATCTCAATACCTCGCTGGGTGAACATCTATATTGAGGTTCGTGTGATCCACGAAGATCTCGCCGCCACGCAAAGGGATAATGTCACCACGATTTTAACGTGGACACACTCGCCACAATTTCTAGGTTGCGCATGGAATAGTTCTTCGCACTGCTTCCACTACCTCGAAGCATATGATATCACCTTTGCCTTCCGAACGAGCACGCTTTCCAGACTAAGTTCCGATACATCTTGTAAATCTGAGGCAAATCTGTCCCTTCCAGTATTCGCAAAGATTTGATCTGAACGAGCCGCTGCTTTAACTTCACGAGCTAGTTTCACAGTCGTCAATTCATATGAATGATATTCCCTTCCAGGGCACGATGAGTCAGAGGCGATGCCATCTACAAAAATCCGTGACTCTGAATCTTATCAGTTGACTTAGGCCAATCCCACCATCGCTCCGATCTTCTGGCTGCTTCTTCAGCTGAATGCTATCCCAAGGGTCTCTCAAATCCAACACTCAGTTAATAAGCCAATCTCCAACACACACTACTCACATCTGCCCTCGACGCATCCCCAAATACGCCGCCTCAAGGGTCGTTCTATGGGTCTACTATATTCATCTCTGATCTGACGGTCAGGTTGCTAGGGTCAGTTGTCCCGAAGCTACGCTCGATAATTGTAAGTCATCACGATGGACAGTTACTACGAACCATGCTATATCTTATCTGCAAATCTGAACCATACTCCAACCATTCCATCCGAGCGAACTTTCGAATCCGAGAACTTCATGCACTATCTCTGTTGATCTGTCAACCAAAGGCCGCTTAACCACCTAGAGTCTTGTTATCATCCGAGCCACAATTCGAGAACTGCGCTCGTTGAAACTGTCTTCCATCAATCCGTTGTTCTGCCCTGAATCCATCAAAATTTTCGAACTGTCATGTTTGACTTCTCGCACTACCACTTCAATGATTTCCGAAACCAAAGACTTGCTCCAATTCTTATCCGTTTGCCGTGTTCCACAATGCACGTCCAACTTACTCGAGCAGCAGTGATTTGCTCAATTGTTTCTCCCACATTTAGCTATCTTTAAAAGTCTGTCCACCACAATCTTTGTCTTCAGTTGTTGCCTCAAGCCGTTCATATCTTTCCGAAGAATTCGTCTACCATCGTTGCACCATTTGCCCAAAATTCCACTTCCGCTAAACCTGAGTCGACTTCTCGAGCAGCAATGTCCAAAATCCTTTAAGTTCGTTCAAATCCATCACATTGTCCCTCCAAACCAAGATCGTGTTTCATTTCTCAACCAACAGCTCAAATGTGTTGCCCAAAATCGTAGTCCGTGCTCGCTATCCTCCGATCCACCCATGGCTCGTTCAAGCGTATCCCAACTATTTCTTCCATATGCTCAACTCTCTCTTCGCATTCATGAATGCTCCACCGAACTCCCAAATCGTGCAAGCGAACTTTGGCATTCAGCTTTCCATCTGATCGATCCCAACTTGTTTCAAATACTTTGTCTGCCTCAATCCTTCAAATTTCCAAACACACTTTCCATTGCTTGTTCCGATCTCGTCCATGCTCTCGAGTTCAATGATACTTCCATTTGCACAAGTCCGTTCTCGATTGCTCAACTCAATATTCGCTTGCTCTATTTTTCATTCTTTCCAACTCAGCCGATGTGCACCAACCAACTTATATTCCTGTTACCCGAGTCCGTTGAGGCAATTTCCATTGATGTCTGGCCAAAACACTTTCAATGCCTTGATCACTATGTGGTATCCCATATACCACTCCGAATAGAGTCGCTACTCGCATTACGATTCCTTTGCACTAATCCGATATTCGTTCGAACCATTCCTTATGCGTGATCCTGCCATCCCCAACTCAAGTTTGACATGAAACTCAGCCAATTCTTTAACCATCCAACTCTTTCCATCAATCTCGCTATACAACTTGTGCTATGTCCCATTCTCAATGCTTCCAGCTATTCTCAAACCGTCTGATACTTTCGCAACACGAGCAATCCCGTACATCGAGCTCTCTTCCAAGTAATCCAACCTAATACCCAACTGTTCCCCATATTTGCTGTACGAGCAACTCGTGCAACACAGTCCTGATATTCCCATGCCAAACTCAAACTTGCTCAACTAATGCGCCACACGAGCAACTCGTGCAACGATCCATTCTCAATCCAATGCTTCTACTCACAACATGCCACATAACCAATCTCGTCTGCCAACCAACTGATCCACTGATGCAATCAGAAACTTCCTGAACGACAAGCCAAGCCAAGCCAACGACAGGTCTCAACTTGTTGCACAAATGCAACAACGCCACCCAACTTGCTGCACGAATGCAACAACGCCTAACGAGGCTAAGCGATCTAACGAAAATCAACAAAAACAACGCAACGAAGCATAACATGTGCCACAACCAACAATATATAGAATTATTGCATGAAATATCCAATGCGGCACTGAGTAGAGCCAAGAGCTAAATGACACGCGGAAGCTATTTATAGTTTGTGATGAAATGAAGGACCAAGTCCGAGGAAATGAACCAGGCGCTCTGATACCAATTTGTCATGCCCCAATCTCCCGCAAGCTCAAATGTCCCCGCTGAACGTGAATCACCACGTTGCAGCTCTCCCGCAGGACAATCGTTCTCATCGGGACGTGATGTCGTACGAGCCTGGAGTTGCGCTCGTACAAGGCGATGTTGTCAAATACTAAAGTTATCATCGAAATGACCAAGTTGCAACAAAAGTCAAGTATTGTGTACCAAGCACACATCAGAGTAATACGCAGCGAAGCTCTCGATATGGTCCAAATAAAATGCCACCAAGGCGATTGCCTCAAAGGTGATAAAATACTCTTGCTCTTTCTCTAGCCCACAATGGTACTTACAGTTCATACATCATATCTCGTATATCCAAGCAGCGCCACTACACCTGCGTACCTGAAATAATGTCCACAAACGTGGGTCAGTACACAGCCGTACTAGTGAGCGGGGTAACCCACTCGTCTAAGCCGACACTAAGTAAAATAGTGAATGCAAGTAGTTATATGGTGATCTTTCTAGTTGAATCCTAGATTCATTTCATGGCATAGAGATGACATGTTAAGGAAAACTGTAAAGCAGTTTAAGCATGCAAGCATTCAACTCAATCCAATCGACAAGCAATGAATAACCAACTCGAGGGATTCTACCAAGCAACGCGACTATCGAACCAACAATCCAATGCCTCAATATCCATCCTCAAACCAAAGTTTACAATCCAAATCTCATAGTGCACATTCTTGCCGAGGCAAGGTGGCCGAGCCTACACGAAGCACAAACCAACCAAAGTAAAGCAAACCAACTCTTATCTATATGAAGTCACTGGCCAAGCCATAAAGGACATTGATCGGACTAATCAATAGGCAGTCCTACCCGATCCAGGGCTGGGCAGCTACTCCCTCCTTGTGGTATCGGACTACCGGCACCGCGTCCAAGACGTGATACCCGTGTCTCCTCCATAGCCGAACAGTCCCGGTGCCCCGGAGTCCATCTCGTTCGAGAAAACGAAACCCTGTGCAACACAGGTTGTCCGTGACATGCAGACACCGAGTAGGTATGACGAGAGGATCGAACATTCTCGCCCCACCAAGCGATCCTAGACTCGTTCAATCAAATATCCAATCAAAACATCCATACCCACAATCCATAACCAAATATCCATAACCATTCTCCAACATATTGCCCAAGGCACAATTCACAAGTTATCCCATAGGCACAATGCCGCTTCTCAACACAGTGTTTCAAATTGATGCAACACCCCACGCTCAGAACAATCCCATGGCACAATGCCCCAACAGTGGCACAATGCCCTCGCTGATGCAGTTGTTCGATTTTGAACCACAACTGCTCGTTTTGCAAGATAAAGCGCCCAAGTGATACTCGTGCACGGATGCACGCTCGCTCGCCCGAATTTTCGATATTTCTAATGCCTCAATGTATCATTCCAACTGTCCAAGCATAATCCCAATCATTCAACCAACTTCCTCAAGTGTAATATTCCAACTCTAGCTCCAACTATCCATACGCGCAAATCAATTCAAGCCACAATCCTATCCAAGCAAACGACGTACACTCTATGCACGCCTCAGTGTAGTTGTCACGCCCCAGTCCCAAAATGCCGAGGGACTGGATGTGCGACAATGGCCAGCAGCACGCACCGATGGACACCCAATTTAATGGATCCATCAGGGCATGCTTAAGCTGTAGTCTAACAATAAATAGAACAATTGTTACAGGTCACAATCTATACTAATCTCATCCACAACAGATAATCACAGATTAAATGCCAGAAATAATGCAATAGAATAAATAAGCAAATCTCAAATAAGTGTCTCGGGGAACAATCCGAGAATATGTCTGGTACATCATTGCAAATAGACAGGAAATAAATCAACTGGAAATAGAAATACTGAGTATATGAAGCCGGTACTCAAGAGAAGTCTTCTGCCACGATCTCGTCCTCATGTTCCTGTTCTGTTCCGAGAAGTGCTCATGTTCCGTACACCTCGGGGTAGATCTCTTCAGCTATTCCTGGGGACATAATCCGGGTCCAGGTCCTCAGGGGACAGCAAGGTACAAAAAATACAAGCCAAAATAAATGCAGTGTAGCAGATAAATAAATAAGAGGGTAAGCTATGTAACCAACTTATGTGATATGCAAGTTGAGAGCATCACTAGAACTCAGGCTGAAGCCACTACAAGCTCTGTGTCGGGGAGCCGGTAGCAGCAATAACTATGAATTATACTATGAAATATACTATGTTTTATATATATGAGATCAGCCTGTAGCCTGTGTGTCTCTCCCCACCCGATGTAATCCCACGTCTCATGTCCACGATGCCTCATGTCCATGTCACGCACGATTATAACTAATGCAGCAAGTCTGATAGCTATGCATCCAATGTCTATGAATATGATGTCTATGTCATAAAACCTGAATCCTACACAGAATCACCATGAATATCTCAGGAAGATTCTGTCTCATGAATAGTGTCAAGTGTCCTGGGCTATGTTGTACTTGATAAGACAAGTACGAGAAGTACAGGGTCTCGGTATCCATGTCTATGTGACGTTACACAACTCCGCGTACGGGGTTGGCACCCGACTATGAATCGGACGCTAAGTAAAGTCACTCGGTCCTGGGTTGAACAGTTAAACAAGTTTATATATGAAATCTACAAGAACTCAAGTAAAATACTATAACAGGAATCACTGCGAGTTGACAAGCTCTACTTGCCCACTGATGCAAAACTAAGCCAAGGAAATAAATAGCAAGCTGCAGGGTTTGGCAAGGTACACTTGCTTGTGGTTCCGGCTCCAATTGTGGCTCTGACTTCAGCTGGAATTGCAGGCGGTACTCCGGTTGCTGAAACAAACATCACCATCAGATCCAGAAAATATCAATCAGCTAGAAACGCCTGTCCTTGAGTCCAATTTGGAGACAGGGGCAAAAATGGCAATTTTGGGTCAAAACGGGGTCCACATGTGGGCCCGCTTTGCACCGAAAACGTGTCAGGATCAAAGGTCTCCAAATTCGCCAAATTTAGTGTCAACAGGTCAGGAACGATGATACGAACCCAACGGAACTTTCAGAATTGGATTCCGATGAGCCGATCACAAAATCGCCCCTCGAGTGGAGCCTGTGGGGCCCACGACACGCGATTTCGTCAACGTTCTCAGAATCGAACCAAACTTGGGTCACAGGACCAGCGTATCGCTACGAGTCTGATGGCGCAAGTTTCGTTTCGATCTGACGTGTGTACACAAAGTTAGGACACGCTCCAAAAAGGGCAGATACGGGACGGTGTCCGCGGATACGCGTTGATTTCGGTGTGCACGCACACCCGAATCGACTTCTGCGAAATCCCGCACGTCCGTATCAACGACGCGCACGTATCTGTGAAGACCGCACGCAACCAAGTCGTCCCGTTTGGCGGGGCATACCCAGTTCCGGGGTGAATCGGGGCGTTATTTTTTCTGTTTTTGGATCGCGGTGTGCGATCGCCACAGGACGCGATGCGCCGAGCGGGTTGCACGGGCACCGAGAGGGTCATGCAGGCTACGCGTTGCAACTGACGGAGTCAAAAACAGAGCTACGAGCAGGAAGAAAAGAGTACCTGAATAGGGCTCTGGAAACTAGGGTATTCTCGTGTCCGACACGACACTGTGTCCTGTGTCCGGCCGTGTCCGTGTCCAACTTAGGGCATCAGTGTCTGGGTATCGCCGGAGTCGGCTGGCCACGGTGGAGAGGACGGCAGGTCGAGGGCTCGCGGAGGGAGGGGAGGCCGGTCGGCGAGGTCCGGAGGCCCGAGGACAGGCTCGCCGGACAGAGCGGGCGGAGGGGAAGGCGGCTGCGGGTTCTGAGGCGGGCTTGGGGTCTGCGGAGAAGAAGAGGGGAAGAAGGAGGAGGAAGGAGGAGAGGGCTGGGGCGGCTCACGGCGGGGCTGGGCGACGCTGGAGGGGAGGCCGGAGTCTGGCGGCGGCGCGGCGGAGCTAGGGCGAGGGTGGCGGTGAGGGAGTGATCGGAGGGGAAAGAAAGGGGGGTTTATATAGGGTGAGGCGCGGGGGAGGTCGTGGCGGAGAAGGCGGTGTCGATGGGAGGTCGTGGGGTAGTGGGGGTGAGGCGCGGGCGGTTCTCCGGCGACGTGGCCGGAGAACACGGCGGGAACCGCGGGGGTCTGCGCGTGGGGGAGACGGGTCTCCGGGTTCGGGTCTGGCGGGCGGGTGCGGGTGGACCCGACCCGACCCGATAGGCGAATGCGGGTTTGGGCTTGCGGGTTCGGGTCACGGGTTGGACCCGGATCCGACCCGCAGCCAAGGGTTTGGGCCGGTTTGGGCCGGGCTTAAGGATTTAAATAAATAAATAAATAAATAAATAAATAAACAATAAATAATAATAGTTTTGAGGTGTTTAAAAATAGGTCCGGGGCCCAATAAATTTCAGAAAAATTATCCTAAGTCCAGTTTTTTATTTTACACACAAAATATTATTTTCATAATATTTTAATATAATTTATTATCAATTAAAAAATTATTTAATAATTAGAACCCTGATTTTAATTACAGAAAAATCCCAGAAATTCCAGAAAATTGTGAAAATTCAAATTTAAAAATTCTGAAAAAATCAGGGGGTTTACAATCTACCCCCCTTAAGAGGATTGCGTCATCACAATCAAAGAATAACCGATCAACAGAGATGACGCGGTCGTAAGCACGGTTCGAAACACGTCACAAGATACTTAGAAAAATATCGTTTCCCTAAGAATGAAAGTTTTGCACTTTCCAGATTAAAAATCTAGTTAAAGCAAGAAAACTACAATTTTTAGAAAACTAGGCTATTATTAACAAGTTCCAATTTACTAGGTTGGGGCTGAGGTCACGAACCAACGGGCACGTGCTAAAACAATTCTAGAAACGGATACTACGAATCACTTACGCGCATTAGCTACTCCAAGAGTCTGCGCGTCCTCCAAAGTCATCGCGTAAGCTTGTCCGCGTCCTTGCAGTGGATTTCTCTGCTGCTGTTGGGCCTGCTGGAAGAGCGCTGCTTGAGGTGCCAAAGGTGGCCTCGGTGCTGGTAAAGCTGGTTGGTTTGCCCTTGGTGTTCCATCTTGATGCTGAGGACAATCCTTGGCTAAGTGTTGATTGGTTCCGCAAATTAAGCATAATCCCAACTTGCGTCTGCAGTCCTTCTCAACATGGCCTATCTTGCCGCAGTAGTGACAGGTAGGAAGGGTCCGCGAAGCTGCCCTGGGTGGATGGTTCGTGTGAGATCTCTTTGCGGATTCTTCCGGTGGTGCTCTGTCTGGTGCTGATGTGATTGGCCGCTAGAGGCGAGACTCTCTCCTGGTGACGCGTTCCATGCGTCGGGCTGCAGCGAGAACGTCCGAGTAAGAGGTAGGTGCGACGGATCCGATGAGTCTCTGTAGATCGAAGTTCAGTCCGTCGAAGAACTTCTCAGCCTTCTCTTCCTCTGTCGGGATCAGCGTTGGGGCAAAGCGACTCAGACGAATGAACTCAGCGTTGTACTCTTCCACCGTCATAGTATCCTGAGTGAGGCGATTGAACTTGTCCCGAAGTTCTGATCGTGCGATGACCGGAATGTACATCTCCTGGAAGAGTCTGGAGAACTCCTCCCAAGTAACTCGGTCTGGTCCGAGCCGTGTCTCCTCGGATAGCCACCAGTGAAGAGCATTGTCCGTTAATTGCATTCTGACGGCAGTCATCCAACGTTCCCATGGTAGCTCTGCTGCTTCTAGTTGATGTCGAATGTTGGTGAGCCATTCATGAATTTCCGTGGGCTCTTCCTTGCCAGAAAAAGTGCGGGGCTTTAGTTGGCGAAAGTCAGTGATAGAGCCCGTTGATGGCCGTCGAGCTGGTAGATTGGCCTGCTCCGGTGCAGTTACTATACTGTTCCTCAAGAAGTCATCCTCGCGACACTGAGCCTCGTGTTGAACTTGTTGCTGGGCCTGCATCATCGCGTAGATCATTTGGAATATCTGCTGCCCGTCAATCGGCTGTCCTTGTGGGAGTACGGGCATTGGTGGAACGAACTGCGGCGGAGGCAGGATGTCATCACGCCAGAATCTGGAGGTAGTTTGACCTGTCTGATGGCTCTGTTGAGTTGATGGAACTCCACCGACTGGTGTCACTTCGTCGTCATAGGTGACGGCTGCAACTGGTGGTGTTCCTGCGGGAGTATCGTCGCACTCTTGTGACTCTATTGCCCTGCATCCAAAAATAAACGATAAGAAGCGTACAGAAGAATCAAGGCAGGATGTAGTTATTATTATTATTTTTGAAGTCGATATAGATATCAAGAACGATTCAAGCAAGTGGATGAGATCCTAAAACTTATCATATTTTTATTGTAGGCTTGTTCGGTCCCTAAGTTGAAACCGAACAATTTAGTCGAAGACCTGCATGGGCCACCACAAAAACCATGTTACGCACCAGTCCCAAAATGCCGAGGGACTGGATGTGCGACAATGGCCAGCAGCACGCACCGATGGACACCCAATTTAATGGATCCATCAGGGCATGCTTAAGCTGTAGTCTAACAATAAATAGAACAATTGTTACAGGTCACAATCTGTACTAATCTCATCCACAACAGATAATCACAGATTAAATGCCAGAAATAATGCAATAGAATAAATAAGCAAATCTCAAATAAGTGTCTCGGGGAACAATCCGAGAATATGTCTGGTATATCAATGCAAATAGACAGGAAATAAATCAACTGGAAATAGAAATACTGAGTATATGAAGCCGGTACTCAGGAGAAGTCTTCTGCCACGATCTTGTCCTCAGGTTCCTGTTCTGTTCCGAGAAGTGCTCCTGTTCCGTACACCTCGGGGTAGATCTCTTCAGCTATTCCTGGGGACATAATCCGGATCCAGGTCCTCAGGGGACAGCAAGGTACAAAAAATACAAGCCAAAATAAATGCAGTGTAGCAGATAAATAAACAAGAGGGTAAGCTATGCAACCAACTTATGTGATATGGAAGTTGAGAGCATCACTAGAACTCAGGCTGAAGCCACTACAAGCTCTGTGTCGGAGAGCCGGTAGCAGCAATAACTATGAATTATACTATGAAATATACTATGTTTTATATATATGAGATCAGCCTGTAGCCTGTGTGTCTCTCCCCACCCGATGTAATCCCACGTCTCATGTCCACGATGCCTCATGTCCATGTCACGCACGATTATAACTAATGCAGCAAGTCTGATAGCTATGCATCCAATGTCTATGAATATGATGTCTATGTCATAAAACCTGAATCCTACACAGAATCACCATGAATATCTCAGGAAGATTCAGTCTCATGAATAGTGTCAAGTGTCCTGGGCTATGTTCTACTTGATAAGACAAGTACGAGAAGTACAGGGTCTCGGTATCCATGTCTATGTGACGTTACACAACTCCGCGTACGGGGTTGGCACCCGACTATGAATCGGACGCTAAGTAAAGTCACTCGGTCCTGGGTTGAACAGTTAAACAAGTTTATATATGAAATCTACAAGAACTCAAGTAAAATACTATAACAGGAATCACTGCGAGTTGACAAGCTCTACTTGCCCACTGATGCAAAATTAAGCCAAGGAAATAAATAGCAAGCTGCAGGGTTTGGCAAGGTACACTTGCCTGTGGTTCCGGCTCCAATTATGGCTCTGACTTCAGCTGGAATTGCAGGCGGTACTCCGGTTGCTGAAACAAACATCACCATCAGATCCAGAAAATATCAATCAGCTAGAAACGCCTTTCCTTGAGTCCAATTTGGAGACAAGGACAAAAATGGCAATTTTGGGTCAAAACGGGGTCCACATGTGGGCCCGCTTTGCACCGAAAATGTGTCAGGGTCAAAGGTCTCTGAATTTGCCAAACTTAGTGTCAACAGGTCAGGAACGATGATACGAACCCAACGGAACTTCCAGAATTGGATTCCGATGAGCCGATCACAAAATCGCCCGTCGAGTGGAGCCTGTGGGGCCCACGACACGCGATTTCGTCAACGTTATCAGAATTGAACCAAACTTGGGTCACAGGACCAGCGTATCGCTACGAGTCCGATGGCGCAAGTTTCGTTTCGATCCGACGTGTGTACACAAAGTTAGGACACGCTCCAGAAAGGGCGGATACGGGACGGTGTCCGCGGATACGCTTTGATTTCGGTGTGCACGCACACCCGAATCGACTTCTGCAAAATCCCGCACGTCCGTATCAACGACGCGCACGTATCTGTGAAGACCGCACGCGACCAAGTCGTCCCGTTTGGCGGGGCGTACCCAGTTCCGGGGTGAATCGGGGCGTTGTTTTTCCTGTTTTTGGATCGCGGTGTACGATCGCCACAGGACGCGATGCGCCGAGCGGGTTACACGGGCACCGAGAGGGTCATGCAGGCTACGCGTTGCAACTGACGGAGTCAAAAACAGAGCTACGAGCAGGAAGAAAAGAGTACCTGAATAGGGCTCCGAAAACTAGGGTATTCTCGTGTCCGACACGACACTGTGTCCTGTGTCCGGCCGTGTCCGTGTCCAACTTAGGGCATCAGTGTCTGGGTATCGCCGGAGTCGGCTGGCCACGGTGGGGAGGACGGCAGGGCGAGGGCTCGCGGAGGGAGGGGAGGCCGGTCGGCGAGGTCCGGAGGCCCGAGGACAGGCTCGTCGGACAGAGCGGGCGGAGGGGAAGGCGGCTGCGGGTTTTGAGGCTGGCTCCGGGTCTGCGGAGAAGAAGAGGGGAGGAAGGAGGAGGAAGGAGGAGAGGGCTGGGGCGGCTCACGGCGGGGCTGGGCGACGCTGGAGGGGAGGCCGGAGTCTGGCGGCGGCGCGGCGGAGCTAGGACGAGGGTGGCGGTGAGGGAGTGATCGGAGGGGAAAGAAAGGGGGGGTTTATATAGGGTGAGGCGCGGGGGAGGTCGTGGCGGAGAAGGCGGTGCCGAGGGGAGGTCGTGGGGTAGTGGGGGTGAGGCGCGGGCGGTTCTCCGGCGACGTGGCCGGAGAACGCGGCGGGAACCGCGGGGGTCTACGCCTGGGGGAGACGGGTCTCCGGGTTCGGGTCTGGCGGGCGGGTGCGGGTGGACCCGACCCGACCCGATAGGCGAATGCGGGTTTGGGCTTGCGGGTTCGGGTCACGAGTTGGACCCGGATCCGACCCGCAGCCAAGGGTTTGGGCCGGTTTAGGCTGGGCTGGGCTTAAGGATTTAAATAATTAAATAAATAAATAAATAAACAATAAATAATAATAGTTTTGAGGTGTTTAAAAATAGGTCCGGGGCCCAATAAATTCCAGAAAAATTACCCTAAGTCCAGTTTTTCATTTTAAACACAAAATATTATTTTCATAATATTTTAATATAATTTATTATCAATTTTAAAATTATTTAATAATTAGAACCCTGATTTTAATTACAGAAAAATCCCAAAAATTCCAGAAAATTGTGAAAATCCAAAATTAAAAATTCTGAAAAAATTAGGGGATTTACAGTAGTGATTCCCAAGTTCCAGTCCAAGTGTTCAAGCCTTTACGTGTGTTCTATATTATTAGGCATGAAGGAGTATGGGAGAAAGGAAAAAGCCCACTCATAATGTTTGATTCCATTAAGCATCATGTCCTGCAGATACGGCCAATCCCTTGAACCCGTGGTCCGATGCAAGCGCGATCTACTCAACTGGTATGACCGTGCGAGCAGGCCGTGCTCTCCAAATCATCTGACCGATCGGACTAAGGAATACAACATTATCGCTCCAATCCAGCTATCTCAGTACTGTTCTGAACGAACACCTGATTTCCATCGAACTCCGCTAGCCATCTGCACATGAAACCAACTAAATCAATACTTCTTTCCAAAATCCAACAAATCAAATGTAACCAGCATTTGTTTTATTCAATCCGACTCAGTGTAACGCACCGTGCGGTTATGGGGCGTTATAGTATTTGAGATATCATCAACCCGCGGACTGTCTTCAAACCTGAATGACAATAATTTTGACT
Source organism: Iris macrosiphon (assembly GCA_036927795.1). Taxonomy (NCBI): domain Eukaryota; kingdom Viridiplantae; phylum Streptophyta; class Magnoliopsida; order Asparagales; family Iridaceae; genus Iris; species Iris macrosiphon. The sequence goes on along the minus strand of JAYESA010000005.1, from coordinate 13,546,824 downwards.
GTTGTCCGTGAATCTCTCATGACTATCTTCCTCCAAGTCTTGCTGTCTTTCCTTCATATGATAAAAAATCAGCTTATGAATAGTAGCTACGACAATCATTATCCTGATATATGATACTTCAACAAGGTGCCACAAAGCTCAGTCCTTGTATCTGAGAAAAACCCCTAGGCTACAAGCCTAATCTTGAACTCAACTGTTCTGTCTGCTTCCATTTTCTTCTATTGAAGATATATATATAAGCATATGATAGGTTTAGCTCCTTCAGGCAGATTGATCAATATCCAAATGTTGTTATTGGGTCAATCTCTTCATGGACTACCTTCTCCCAGCAGACCGAGTCCCTGGTCTTCATCACCTCATCATTGGTAAGTGGTACGACTTTCATATGATATATAATAAGATCATATTTGGTCCTTTGACCTCCTGATTCTTCTATCTGAATGCTCTTCGAGTTTTGGTTCATATGTTCTCTCTTAAAATACAAATCCTTCCTGGTCTACGTCTTCTTCTACATAAGTGCCAACAACTCTGGCTGATATGGTCCTTCGAAAACCCCCCCACAATCGAAAGATCTTCATGAGGATCTGATTTTGAACCAGAGTTACATCATAAGTGACGAACGATACTAAGGACCTGACCGTAAGTGCAACCTTCTCCTACAGACATTCTGGAAGACCCTTTGTACAACAATATAAAAATTATCATTACTGTCAACTACTGGTCCTTCCTATTTGCACCTTCAAAGGACTGAAAAAGTACGAAGATGTCGTTCCATAGTTAATTCCATGTTCTAAGCTGAACGATAAGAATCCAAAGAACGATGCATGTTCCATAGTCAATTCCATGTTCCAAGCTGAACGATGAGAATCCAAAGAACAATGCTCTTCGTATAGAAATTTTTGAGTCTATTGAGTTGTAGATCGATATGACTCTCAGCTCCAAACTTGATGTCCCTGAGGTTCTCGAATGCTTCATCCTTATATTATGAGAAGATACACGAACGCATTTCCCGAGAAATCGTCAAAGAAATAAGTGATAAACTTTACTCCGGCCCTTTGTGGAGAATAGAAGTCACAAATATCTGAGCGCACCAGCTCCATAGGATATTTACTTGTAGTCATCTATCTAAATGACTTCCTGACTACCTATGTATGAACATAACCATCACGTGTCTCCACCTCATTACCCCCACATCTTGGAGATATCCCTAAACTTAGACATCTTTGAAATGGACATGTCTTAGTCAGATGCGACACAACTCAATAAGAGCAATCTCTTCCTCAAGTCGGAAGTCTAGAATCATAATCCTGATCCCTAGATCTTCTGCTTGACACTTGTTCGCCATAGAGACCTCCTTCTTAGATAGTGCTCTTCCTTGGTGAACAGCTCTTTCATATAGCATGCATGGCCGAATACACCAGTGTCTACCCACCAGTCAGTAGCAACGCTTGATAACTCAACCTGCACAATCATAGCAACCAAGTTAAGTAATCAAAGGAACCAAGTTTTAGCTAAACCTTTCTATATTGGTTTGAATTGGTTCTGCTTTCAAGCTCCAATTCTAGCCATGCGTCAAGTCCTGCCAGAGCAGTGACCTTTATGCGCAAAGCCTCCATGCGTTAAGTCATGCCATGCGCATAAGCCTCCATGCGTCATGCATGGTCCAAGACACTATGTGGCCATCTCTGTCATGCAGCAGGAATCTTTTACGCGACAAGAGTCTGCTATGCGGCCAAGACTTGCCAACCGCCAAGAACTTTCATGCGCTAAATCTCGTTATGCACATACTTTGCAATCCTTGGTCAACTTGTAATATTTTTTCCAACTGTAATGCACGTCTTTCAAACTCTAACTCCTCCATCATGGAAATTTGTAGGCTCTGATAACTCACGTTCAACATTTGGCAAATGACTCATTCCCTCATCCAAATGTTCGAAGTGTATCCCGTCAATCTTCTCAAGTTTGTGAAAACTTGTTGCCAAGAAAATTTGATCGGATATTCTACATCTTTCTTCGGATCTTGCTTTGAGATTGTTAGTGAGACCCGAAGGTCTGCAGAGCTGATAGAACGCGGGCCATAGCAGAGTTGTTAGCAAGACTCGAATGTCCGTTCTCTACTGGAACCCAAGTTGTCATTAAGATCAGAGATTCACACAAGAGTTCCTCATTTGATATTTCTCGATTCCAACGAAGCACGAACCAAGAACATGTTACAAACTTGCTCCGAAGAAATTAAAGATTACAACTAGCAACAAGAAAAACGTTCTTCTCTTTACGTTCGCAGACGCTACAATGAGAAAAAATGAAGCAAAGAAAAAACTGAAGAGAAGCACCATGCTGGGGTGGTCAAAACTACCGTTGCTCAAAGCAAGATTCGTCGTACAAACGATCTGCCCCCAGAAACCAGCAAGTTCACAAAAGAACTTCTGGAACGCTCAAAGTCACCGTCGAAAATACTCGAAAATACCATGTGAGAGGGACGCACTCTGGGCCTCATATGATCTGGTGTTCTTGATTTTCTATCTGTGTTCTTTTTCCTCAAATGAAATAGGAGGTCCTCTATATAAATAGAAGAAAATATCACCTATGCGGCCTGAGAAAACTCCAAGCCGTATAAGCGCTGACCGACCAGATCCCCCAAATCCGGGTGTCAGAGCCATCGGCGCTGCAAGTCACGTTGCACTGCACGAGGCAGACAATGCCACCAAACTCCGAAAGCAGCCGCTCGTGCCGCCTGACACGTTGTACTACACGAGGCAGACAACGCCGCCAAATCGCTGAAAGCAGGCCGCATGGGCACTGAGCCGCATGCGCTCTTGACCGCATGGGCACCGAGCCGCATGCGCACATGACCGCATGGCCCCTGGCCACATGGGCATCGAGCCACATGCGCACCTTACCGCATTGCCCCTGGCCGTATTGACACCGAGCCGCATGCGCACCCGACCACATGGCCCCTGGCCGCATGGGCACCTGACCGCATGGCACCTGGCCGCATGGGCACCTGACCGTATGGCTCCTGGCCACATGCGCTCCAGGCCGTTTGGCTCCACGAAGCATGCGTCGGAACCTGACCGCATGGGTCCTGGCCGCATGGGCACCTGACCGCATGGCCCCTGGCCGCATGCCCTCCAGGCAGCATGGCTCCACGAAGCGTGCGCTCGAGCAAGCAACCGTGCATGTAACTCGTGCATAAAAGCATGCACTCCAGGCCGCATGGCTCCACGAAGCATGCGTCCGAGCAAGCAACCGTGCATGTAACTCACGCATAAAAGGAGCGCACGAGCGCCATACTGACGTGCAAAGTGCAAAGTGCGCCAACAAAGTGCCACTTTGCGTCCTTGAGCACGAGGCCGAGTCCGAGTCCGAGTCGTGCGGGACTTAGCTCCTAAGGGAAACTTCCCAAAGGTGGTGACAAAATAAAGATTGTCATAATGGAGTTCAGACTTAAACCCTCTAGAAAAAGTCAATCCACATGGGCCTCCACCCCACGTGCATATACCAATACTAAGCATAGCTATATATTGAGATATACACATTGGTATTTTTCCAATGTGAAACTAAAACTCCAAAAGTCAAGTGAAAAACACCAACATTTATATTTTTTTTGTGTGTTTTCTCTTTTGACATATTAAAGGAATTTGAGATGAGCGTGTTACGTCTTTAAAATAGAAAATGGAGGGCTTGAGTATGCATGTGCGTTAAACATGACATATCTTGCAAAAGAAGAAAATGTATGACCTAAAGTGGAAGAAATTATTGTATGTAGTGCATCCTTCACATACGAACTGTTGGATTACCATGGAAATGTGTGTCCACACACATCTTTATACAATCTAACGATTGGAAAGAAAATGGTGCACTACGTCTGGTTCATACAATAATTTCTCCTAAAGTGACTTGTTATATATGGCATATACGGAGGGAGGTTTAAAAGAAAATGAATAATGTCATTCATCCCCCAACAATATTCCTACAAATAAAATCTTTATGTGGCGACGGTTAGTATAACAACTGATATGACAAATATTAAAATTAATATCAGAATTAATATTAATATTAAAATTAATATTAAAATTAACTTTAACATTGACATTAATAATAAAATTAAAACATAAAATTTTAAATTGATATTAACATTAATATAAAAAAATGGATGATTAAATTTTTTGGATAAAATTTATCACATCAAATGTCATATTAGCTGCCACATAATTCTATTTAACATGTCATATTAGTTGTCACATAAGGAGGAATACTTTGGAAGGATGAATTACGTTAGTCTTTTTTTTTTTTTTTGCCTAAAATGGCTTCAAATGAGAAATTTACAAACAAGTTATGTTTTTTTATGTTTCACTTCTGATTCGATGAAATTCAAAATTCGAAAAATTAATTGACACATTTGAGTTACAAACAATACTTGGTTCTATGATTGGTAATAATGATGACGAGTGGACGCCACGTGTCATTTTTTATTAGTTGGGACGTGAGATATTTTCTGTGGGAGCTCAAAATATGGATATGGTGGTTTTTTAGTTCAACTAACATAGAGGAGTTGAGGTAGACCGCAAAGCCTCCATTGACAAAAATGTTTGGACTCGGGGGTCTTGAAGGGTTGTCCTAACCAGAAGGGTTGTCCAAACGCGATAGCTTGTCAGATTTATCTCATATTCGCCTCTGTTCTCGACTAATGGTGAACAAACACGTGGCATCGGACGTCGCTCTCTCCCCACCTGACAGGTCTGTAAGGAACCATCCCCGTGACTCGATTTACTGACCCTTCTGTCACTCAGCCGTGATTTTATCTCTCTTTTCGGTAACCACAAGAGTCACTCGAGTTCGATATGTTAGCCATATTAGAAGAGAGAAAAATTGTTCGTTGTTATCAAAACTGTAACCATGTAACATAACAGTTGGATAACATGAATATTATCCAATAGGCCCCTTTAGATAATAATAGTAACACGTAGAAAAATTATTAAAAAATAATTTGTTATAAATAGCATGCCTCGTAGGATTGAACTCATCCACATCAAGAGATAATGTCTACTACCTTAACCGCATTAGTTAGAAATATTTAGCTATAATTAGATAATATAAGACAGTTAAATAATTGGTTAGAGTTTATTTATTTTTTATTTTTATTTTTAATTATATAAAGATATATATACAACTTAGACAATACATTTTGTGTCATTTTCAAGTCTCCTTATCTTGAGTAGAGATAGCAACCCTCCCAGTCAACTACTACTCTTGTTTGGTTGAGATAAGGTATTAGTTAACTCAATTGACATTCCAACTTTTTTGTCCACCATCTAAAAGGGAATTTATAAGGTCACCACAAAGTTTACTAAGGGCTAGCCCATTAATGAAGAAAGTTTACTCACACTAGCCCATTTTTTATTCATACTAGCCCAAACAAAGTTTACTCACACTCCTCCCAAACCCTCCCAAAGCCACCGGAGCCCTCCCCCCTCCCGTCGGAGCCCTTCTTCTCGAGTTCGTCCTCCTCCTCCTTGTCGATGGCTCCCAAAGTCTCGAAAGAATCAAGGTACAAATCTTCTTTCTCCTTGTTCTATTGCATTTACAAAATTCTCCCAAAAATTTAAAAAATCCTATTGCATTTCGAAAATTTTGAGTGATTTTCTTTCCATTCTTCAAATGAGGGCATACAAGTCCTGAATGGAGTTTAGGATGTAGTTTAGACGTTTACTTGGATGGTCGAACCCGATTTTAGGGCATACAATGTCGATAATCGTCGACAGTGTCGAGCAATATCGGGCGGGACTGTAGAATTTTCTACAGTCCCATATAGATTTAGGACTACAGAGTTACCTACAGTCCTATATAAATTAAGTACTGTAGAAATTTCTACAGTCCTTAATTTATAAAGGACTGTAGAAATTCCAACAGTCCAAAAAAATTAGGACTGTTGAAATTTCTGCTGTCCTGTATACGTATATGATGTAGGAATTTCTACAGTCCTGAATGTTAAATTAATTTAGAATGTTAAATAAAAATTTATTTTTTGTCTTATAGTCGTGACCCTCTGAAGGGCACTGTGGATGAAGATATCATCAGAAGACGCCCTACTGCGTCGATGCGTAGGGAACGCAATATTTCGCGTACTATTGCACCAGCTATCATTATCCGCGAGCCCGAGGCACGCCCTGAAGTGAGAAAACGTCGATTGACGAAGAAGACTGTCACTCGTTCGAAGAGACGTGCTCCTCCTAGTTCTTCCGGTTCTTCTTCCTCCTTCGATGAGGACATGCCAAATGTCCCACATCGGCCTACTGATGGTTCATGACCTTCGCAGCCTGCAGATAGTCCTATCGAGAGTCTCCCACAAACCCTCGGAAAATGGGCTACTGATGGTTCAGGACCTTCTGAGCAGCCACATAGTCCAGTCGAGACTCGTCCAAACGGTTGCTCTATGTTATCGTCGATCGAAAACCATATTGCATACCAAATATGGAACAATCCGGTAAGTACATTACGTTATGAGAATTTTATATATAGTTGTAAGTTCAAAGTTTATCCAATTATTTATAGATAAGTACATTTTACATAGAGGTATAACTTCATCCAATTGTTTACTTTTCAGGAGAGTTCTCGTATGTTGACGGTGATCAACCACAGGAAAAAATGCAATACATGGAGGTATGAATTATTGGGAGACGATGTGAAGGCAAAAATCAGTCCCACCGATTTACAATATTTGGGTAGCTACTTATATACGACGGTGAATAATGCACTGATATCAGCATTTGTCGAACGATGACTTCCTGAAACCAACACTTTTCATCTACCCAATGGGGAGTTGACGATTACCCTTGTTGACGTCCATCATATATTAGGACTTAGGGTTGATGGTCGAGTCATGATGAATCAAACTTTTGATGAGTCGAGCATCAACTTTTACGACCATATTGTGTATTATGTATCAGGGTGTCTGGGAGTTGATGCTACTAGTTTTACCGGTCTTCGAGAATTCAAGAAGTCCTACGGACTTTCTCTAAAATATTTAGAGGAGATATTCGCTGATCCGGACCCCGAAATGGATAATAGCGATAATGTGGTCCGCGGATATATGCAGTTCATCTTAGGGGCTGTTGGCATTACGGATAAGTCTAGAACGTCCATACATGCCAAATATATCCTCAATTTGGACAACATTGACACATTGGAAGAAATATCTTGGGGAAGCGTTATACTAGCATACCTTTACCGCGAGCTTGGTGCGGCATCCCGCGTGGGTTCGAAGACAATATCTGGATGCCAGACTCTACTCCATGTATAGATATATCTTTGTCAACTTGTATACATAATTTTAAATTTTGTTGTTTATTTTTGGACTAATATTTTTTTTAACCTGGTTACGTGAAGGCATGGATATACGAGCACTTTCTAACCCTGGAGCGGGCGAAACTGAACCGAGGGTATGACGAGAACCTTCCTAGAATGTGTCGATGGAAGCCAACTAAGGAAGATGCCAAACGTTCTCACACATTGGCCGCCCTACAGAATGTAACGCCCCGCTCCGCGCCGGCGTTATATATCAAGGTGAGTGGGCAGAACTTCGTTCTCTGATTCTTGCACGCCTTAATAATAACCTGTGTCACGACCCGCACCCGAAAATCGGGCATGAGCCGTGGGTACGTCCAGCCTACGCCGCAGAATCGGCGGTAGAATGCTGTAAAGGTCCGTTCTAGGTCAACCATATCTATCTATATCTCACTGAAAAATCCGGCATGACCTCTCCAAAAGGAGGGCAAAACCACGCAATATATATATCAAAATAATCTTCTCCCGAAGGAGGGCAACCACGCAATATATATATGAATCTCAATCACAAAATCTAGGGGAAGAAATAAGCACGATATGATATAAACAAAGAAAACAAGAACCAAGAGAGCAAGACAATCCAAAATAATACAGTCCAAGTCTACAAATAGCTACAACATCTCAAGCAACAAAAGAATAAGTACAGTCATCCAAAATACAAACCACTGGAAAACCCAGGAAACCCACCTAGCTAACTAGGGTGCTATAGGCGTCTCCTCGGCGCACTCCTCCTCGGGGTCACAACAGTCGTCAATACCAGGCCCGTAGAACGTAGGGCAATAGTCCTCAGGATCCTCTGGAAAAAATATGCCCAGTCAGGACTGGAGCGAAGTACATAACTCTGAAAGCAACTCCAAATACATGGTAAGGTGTATATGACGAGCAATAGAAAAGTAATCAAGATGCACAGGAAATAAATATATGCTGGAGCACAATAAGTAGCTGCAATATAAACTGGAGAACAATACAAGTAGTGAAAAAGTAACTGCAGGTGAGAAACATGAATACTAGCTAAGTGCCTTGAGCACAAGTTCGTTATATGATCGGCTTAGGTTGCACATGAAGAACACTACGATAACTCCGTTATGCGTGAGTTGCATAACCGACATACACATGAATACTGTTTGGCTTTGATCATATAACCAACTCACTACTCCCCTCCCCCACTAATACCATTGGATCCAACCACAACACGCTACGTACATGATAATAGCTCGCACACACGAAGGCGAGAGCACAAGAAGCACATGATAGCACATGATAATTAATACCCGAAGCACATGATGAAATACACGTGATAGAGTACCCGCTGAACACGGTAAGGGGGATAGCACCTCATGACGGGATCCACTAGTACCAGCTCGTGTAATAAAGTGTCAGAATCAAGTATTACAGTTCTAGAACAGGTGATATAAACGCTATCATGAAATGGAAACTATCAGAGGTAGGTACTCGCCTGATGTCCTGAGCAACTGATGAGGATCGAGGTCCGGACCGGTATCGCAGGGACCTAATGCGAAAAGCAGAATTAAACAGGCTTCTAAGCATTTAAACTGATATAAAATAATTAAAAACAGGCTTCTAGGGCTATTCTAGGTCGAACGGGTCAAACCGGTGAAAATCGGGTCAAAAAGTCAACCCGGGGTCCAAAAAGTCAACTCTAGGTCAAAACTAGGTCAAATGTTGACTTTTACGGTCAACGGGGACAATTATGGTCAAAGCTAGGTCAAACTAGGGTGCCCCTGAAATTCTAGGTCAAACCGAGCTCATTAAGCCACTAAACTCACAAACTCGCCTAATCGAGATACCGGGATACCCTCGGTATCCGATACCTCGCCCTAGGCCACGCACCCCGCCTAAACCCGCTAAAACCTATGCTAACACGCGTAATTATATATATATAAACATATAAAAATCACTTCCAAGCATTTCCTAGGCTAATGCTCAAATACCCCGCTCGAAACTCAATACCTTGAATATCTCAAGGTATCGAGATACCTCGGTATCTCAAGGTATTGAGGTTTCGCCCTAAGGCCCTCTAACTAGCTATCTAGCTATTAATTATGCACCTAGTTATTAATCTAGGCTAGGTAATATAGATATCTACTATCTATTAATACATCTAAGTAGGTATCTACCTATATACATATACATATCCACACACACATACCCAATACCCATTACCTTACCCAACATAACATATATATATATATTACCTATCAAGATATCTATATATATATATATAAGTATAGGTATATAGTTATCTATATCTTAGGTAGATATATCTAAGTATCTAGCTACCTACCTATCTAGTATCTAGAAACCTAACTATCTACCTATTAATATCTATCTATATATCTATCTATCTATCTATCTATCTATCTAACTATCTCATAACTTATCTTACCTATTTATCCAACTACCTATCTATTAATTAGATATCCCTCTAACTATCTAATATATCTATAAACTAGTCTAACTATCAATCTCTCTAATCTACCTATAAACTATCTATTTATAAATCTATCCATCTAACTAACTATCAATCCATCTATCTAGCTATCTATTTAATCTATTTAACTACTTAGCTATCTATCTAACTAATTAGCTATCTATGTAATAAACTATCTAACAAACTACCCTGTCGCACATCTGCTGTTGCTGCTGCACTTAATCCTTGCTGCTGCTGCCCTTGCTTCATACTGCTGCTGCTGCCCTTGCTTCATATTGCTGCTGCTGCTCTTGCTTGCTGCGGCTGCTGCTGCATTACTGCTGCTGTGCTGCTGCTGCAGCTTGCTGTTTTCTCCCCCCCCTCCATCTCACATACACACACACACACATCCATAAGCATACATATATATATATCACTCTATATATATATATATACACACACATATAACTATATATATAACTACTAGATAGATATATATATACACACTCTAAACACTCTCTAACACACACACCTACACTCTCACAAACACACTAATACACACACACTTAAACACACACACCTATAAATATACATAGCTATATATATATATATAAACACACATATTAATATATATATGCACACTTACAAATATATATATATATACATACCAATACACACACACACTAAGATATATATATATATATATATATATATATATATATATATATATATATATATATACACACATACACACATATATATATATATATATATATATATATATATATATATATATATATATATATATATATATACACATACACACGCAAGCACACTTATACATATACATATATATATATATACACATAGACATATACACACACAAGCACATAGATATAAATACACACATATATATATATATAAATATATATACATAAACACACATATTAATATATATATAAAGACACAAACACACCTACACAACACTACACACAACAACACACGACAACGCGCCCCACTCACGCCCAACGACCCCGACACTCACCAATACCCTAAAATATATAAAATATAACTCGAAACCTCTAGCACACACTCCCCGATACTAACCAAACGCGCGCACAAAGCCGAAACGAGGAAACCAAGTCGAAATGGTCGTTCGGTCATTTCGACGAACACGTGGTGCGCGGCTCGGAAAACCTCCTGAAACGCACACCAAACGAACTCGGAATCGGCCCAAAATTTACCCACGCGCTCTACACGATGTCTAGATCCTAGAAAATGCGCTTCCACGTCGATTCTAGGCCCGTGGCAGAAACGCACACGCACTTAGAATCGGCGACGACGAAAAGCCCCAATTTCGCCCGAAACGTCCGTTTCTCCGCGACACGGCTTCCCGTGTCCGAACGGAGACACACACTCACCCTCTAGACACCCGACAACGTCTACCTAGGTCCATCTAACCTAGGGCATCACCCAAAATTGGGCCAAATTCGGATTCCACCCGAATTCGACACAAAACCTAATGTCAAAGTCTCTAAACTCAACCAAACTAGTTCCAACTTCCTCCTACGGGTAGGGTTAGGGTCTAGGAGGGTTCTACAACACTAATTACACTACACAAAAATAATTAGCAAGGGGGAAGTTAGGTTTTACCTCTTGGGAGTTGGAATCCCAAGGCCAAGGTCTCCGATCTACTCCAAATCACCTCCCTCAAGCTCCAAGCCACCAATTCTAGCTCTCACACTAGATCTAAGCTCCTCACACCTAGGTTAGAGAAAATGCAAGGTTAGAGTTAGCTTAAAGAAGAAAAAATGGAAGAAAGAAAGAAGAAAGATGGAGAAAAGATTACTTTGGAGGAAGAAGGAGAAGAAAGAAGAAGTGGAGAAGAAGAAGAAGTGAAGAAGAAGAAGAAGAATGAAGAAGAATGCAAAGAGGGAGAGGGCTGCTGTGCTCACGGTTTGGGGGGGTAGGTAGGGCCGGCCAAGACACAAATAAAGGGTTTTCCTAAGTTGCAAATTCCCAAAACGCTCCTACTCACTTGGTTTTGGGTTCCGGGTTCCAAATGCGCTCAAACTAGCTCCAAATCTCTCCAACTAACCTCCTAAAAATAAAATAATAAATCTAAGCCCCAAAATAATTCTCACAAGGGTGTGGGCTGGGTCGGACATGGGTCCACTAGGGTCGGACATGGGTCCAGGCTAGCCAAAACCCTAAAACAATAAAAATAAAAATAAGACAAGCACTAATTAATTATAAATATAAATAATTAAATACAATACACTATTTATCAAATAAAAAAAAAATATACCCTATTTTCTAGAATTGGGTAGTGACAAGCCTACCCTCCTTAAAATAATTTCGTCCTCGAAATTAAAAGACGAAACTAGGACAGGAATGCAAAGAAAGAACCATACCTCAGGGCTCGAAGAGATAGGGGTATCGCTCGCGCATTTCATCCTCCCTCTCCCAGGTCGACTCCCCTGGAGAGTGATGCCTCCACGCGACGCGAACCAAGGGAATAGTCTGGTTCCTCAACACCTTCTCCCGCCGATCCAGAATCTCCACCGGCTGCTCTGGATAGCTAAGAGTAGGGCCCACTGCGATCTCCGAGTGATCCAATACGTGACTGGGATCCGCCACGTACCGTCTCAACTGCGACACGTGGAACATATCATGAACTCCCTCCAGCGTAGGCGGCAACTCAAGCCTATACGCCACGGCGCCGACCCTCTCAAGAACACGGAAGGGTCCGACGAAACGTGGGCTAAGCTTCCCGCCTCCACCGAAGCGAATAGTGCCCCGCGTCGGAGAAATCCTCAGGAACACCAGATCTCCAACCTAGCACAAACAAGGTCTCTGCACTTAGTCTAAAACAAGCAATCACAAGCAAACACAAGAACAAAATCTAGATTCTAAGCTATACCTCGAACTCCAAAGGTCTCCGGTGGCTATCGGCCCAATGCCGCTGCCTGTCCTGCGCCACCCGAAGTCTATCTCTAATGAGCTTGACCTTCTCCGCTGCATCAACCACCATCTCCGGGCCAAGCAAAGCTCTCTCACCTACATCATCCCATGATAACGGAGTGCGACACCTCCGTCCATACAACGCCTCGAAAGGTGACATCTCGATACTGGCTTGGTAGCTGTTGTTGTAAGCAAACTCTACCAAGTGCAAGTGATCCTCCCAAGAGCCTCTGAAATCCAAAACACAGGTGCGTAGCATGTCCTCAAGTGTCTGAATGGTCCTCTCTGACTGACCATCTGTCTGTGGGTGATACGCACTACTAAACTTGAGCTGGGTGCCCAAACTAGCCTGCAGACTCCTCCAGAAATGCGAAGTGAAGCGACTGTCCCGATCTGATACTATGCTCACTGGAACTCCATGCAGTCTGACTATCTGGCGCACATACATCTCTGCTAGTCTCCCTGTAGACGTACCCACTTTGAATGGTAAAAAGTGGGCCGATTTGGTCAACCTGTCCACGATGACCCAAATCGCATCTTTCCTGCCTGGAGAACGGGGAAGTCCAGAAACAAAATCCATGGTCATATGCTCCCATTTCCACTCCGGAATGGGTAACGGCTGGAGTAAACCTCCTGGCCTCTGCCTCTCCGCCTTCACCTGCTGGCACACTAAGCATCGGGATACGAAGCGCGCTACCTCTCGCTTCATCCCGTACCACCATACATGCTGTCTCAGATCTCTATACATCTTGTTGGCACCGGGATGCATAGAGTACTGGGATCGATGCGCCTCCTGGAGAGTCTCCTCGTGCAACGACCCACTCGGCACACACAACCTGGTACCGTGCCGCAATGAACCATCATCAGCAATGGTGAAGTCGTCTGCTAAACCCATCTGAACCTGGGCCCTGATGCTCCTCAGGGACTCATCCTCAAACTGTGTAGCCCTGATCCGGTCTACCAACTCTGACTGAATCTGCAGTCCCCACATCTGCATCTCAACTCCAGGCACTATCACCTCAATGCCCAAGCTCTCTAGATCTGCCAGAAGATAACGATCTGTAGTCAGGCACATAGCTACCGGATACCTGCTCAACGCATCCGCAACTACGTTTGCCTTCCCCGGATGATACTGCAATGATATGTCGAAGTCTTTCATCAACTCCAACCATCTCCTCTGCCTCATGTTCAGCTCTTTTTGGGTAAACACATACTTCAAGCTCTTGTGGTCTGTGAAGATCTCCACACGCTCTCCGTATAAATAGTGTTTCCACAACTTCAGAGCAAAAATGACCGCTGCCAACTCCAAATCGTGGGTAGGGTAATTCTTCTCATGAGAACGTAATTGCCTGGAAGCATAGGCAATCACCCTCCCATTCTGCTGTAACACACAACCCAGTCCCTTCCCCGATGCATCACTATAGATAGTGAATCCTCCAGAACCTGATGGCAACGTCAACACTGGAGCTGTCGTCAACCTCCTCTTCAGCTCATCAAAGGCGATCTGGCACTCCTCTGACCAAACAAACTCCACGTCCTTCCGGGTCAGCCTGGACAACGGCTCTGCAATCCGGGAAAAATCCTGAACAAATCTCCTGTAGTAGCCTGCCAGTCCCAAGAAACTTCTGACCTCGGCTACTGAACTCGGAGCACTCCATGCCTCAACTGCCACGATCTTTCTCGGATCCACCGAGATACCCTCTCCAGTCACCACATGACCAAGGAATTCAACCTTGTCAAGGAAGAACTCACACTTCGAAAGCTTTCCATAAAGCTCCTCCTTCCTGAGAGTCTCCAGTACTATCCTCAGATGCTCCTCGTGCTCCTCTGGGGTCTTCGAATACACCAAGATATCATCTATAAACACTACCACAAACCTGTCCAGATGCTGATGGAACACCTTGTTCATCAGATTCATGAACACTGCCGGGGCATTAGTCAACCCAAACGGCATCACCAAGAACTCATACTGTCCATATCTGGTCCGAAAAGCTGTCTTCGGAATATCCTCCTTCCTGACTTTCACCTGGTGGTAGCCTGTCCTCAGATCAATCCTGGAAAACACCCTCGCTCCGCTCAACTGGTCAAAAAGATCATCAATACGCGACAGCGGATACTTGTTCTTGATTGTGAGGCTGTTCAGAGCCCTGTAGTCGATACACATCCGTATCGAACCCATCCTTCTTCGGCACAAAAAGTACCGGAGCACCCCACGGAGAAGAACTAGATCTGATAAATCCCTTGTCCTGAAGCTCATCCACCTGCTTCTTCAACTCTATCAGCTCACTGTTGCTGACTCTATAGACGTGCTGGGATATCGGCTCCGCGCCTGGCACCAAGTCTATAGAGAACTCCACGTCTCTGTCCGGAGGTAACCCTGGCAACTCCTCCGGAAAGACATCCATATACTCCTCTATCAGTGGATGTAGCGACCTCGGCTCTACCACCAGGGCTCCGCAGAAGACTCCCTCGGTCTGCTCCGCTGCTCCTCTGGCAAACTGAAACTCTGGCTCACCTGGCGGACTAAACAAAACTCTGCCTCCATGACAATCTATACTAGCACAATGCGTACTCAACCAATCCATCCCGAGTACAATATCGTAGCTCGGAAGTGGCATTACGAGTAGGCACACACTCAACTCCCGGCCTCCCAAGGTAACTCTCTGGTCTCTGCAAACATCACGGACTAGGATGATACCACCCCCGGTCGTGATCTTGCAGAGTCTAGCTAAAGGTTCAGCAACAAGATGGTGTCTAACAGCAAAAGATACAGACACAAAGCTATGGGAAGCACCGAAATCAAATAAAGCAAGTGCTGGAATGGAATCAAGGAGAACACAGATCAAAAGAAGTCAATATAGTGCAAGAACGATATCATCAAAGAAGGACAGTAATATTGCAAAAGAAAATTTCAGGAAAAATTAAGATAGCAAGAAAAATCAGGAGGGGTCCTAGTTGTGATTGAGCACACACTCTCTCAGCCTATCTCCTATATCCTATTGCAGGTAAACCTAAAAAGCAGAGACCTGCATGGGCCGCCACCAAAAACGTGTCACGACCCGCACCCGAAAATTGGGCATGAGCCGTGGGTACGTCCAGCCTACGCCGCAGAATCGGCGGTAGAACGCTGTAAAGGTCCGTTCTAGGTCAACCATATCTATCTATATCTCACTGAAAAATCCGGCATGACCTCTCCAAAAGGAGGGCAAAACCACGCAATATATATATCAAAATAATCTTCTCCCGAAGGAGGGCAACCACGCAATATATATATGAATCTCAATCACAAAATCTAGGGGAAGAAATAAGCACGATATGATATAAACAAAGAAAACCAGAACCAAGAGAGCAAGACAATCCAAAATAATACAGTCCAAGTCTACAAATAGCTACAACATCTCAAGCAACAAAAGAATAAGTACAGTCATCCAAAATATAAACCACTGGAAAACCCAGGAAACCCACCTAGCTAACTAGGGTGCTATAGGCGTCTCCTCGGCGCACTCCTCCTCGGGGTCACAACAGTCGTCAATACCAGGCCCGTAGAACGTAGGGCAATAGTCCTCAGGATCCTCTGAAAAAAATATGCCCAGTCAGGACTGGAGCGAAGTACATAACTCTGAAAGCAACTCCAAATACATGGTAAGGTGTATATGACGAGCAATAGAAAAGTAATCAAGATGCACAGGAAATAAATATATGCTGGAGCACAATAAGTAGCTGCAATGTAAACTGGAGAATAATACAAGTAGTGAAAAAGTAACTGCATGTGAGAAACATGAATACTAGCTAAGTGCCTTGAGCACAAGTTCGTTATATGATCGGCTTAGGTTGCACATGAAGAACACTACGATAACTCCGTTATGCGTGAGTTGCATAACCGACATACACATGAATACTGTTTGGCTTTGATCATATAACCAACTCACTACTCCCCTCCCCCACTAATACCATTGGATCCAACTACAACACGCTACGTACATGATAATAGCTCGCGCACACGAAGGCGAGAGCACAAGAAGCACATGATAGCACATGATAATCAATACCCGAAGCACATGATGAAATACACGTGATAGAGTACCCGCTGAACACGGTAAGGGGGATAGCACCTCATGACGGGATCCACTAGTACCAGCTCGTGTAATAAAGTATCAGAATCAAGTATTACAGTTCTAGAACAGGTGATATAAACGCTATCATGAAATGGAAACTATCAGAGGTAGGTACTCGCCTGATGTCCTGAGCAACTGATGAGGATCGAGGTCCGGACCGGTATCGCAGGGACCTAATGCGAAAAGCAGAATTAAACAGGGTTCTAAGCATTTAAACTGATATAAAATAATTAAAAACAGGCTTCTAGGGCTATTCTAGGTCGAACGGGTCAAACCGGTGAAAATCGGGTCAAAAAGTCAACCCGGGGTCCAAAAAGTCAACTCTAGGTCAAAACTAGGTCAAAACTAGGTCAAATGTTGACTTTTACGGTCAACGGAGACAATTATGGTCAAAGCTAGGTCAAACTAGGGTGCCCCTGAAATTCTAGGTCAAACCGAGCTCATTAAGCCACTAAACTCACAAACTCGCCTAATCGAGATACCGGGATACCCTCGGTATCCGATACCTCGCCCTAGGCCACGCACCCCGCCTAAACCCGCTAAAACCTATGCTAGCACGCGTAATTATATATATATAAACATATAAAAATCACTCCCAAGCATTTCCTAGGCTAATGCTCAAATACCCCGCTCGAAACTCAATACCTTGAATATCTCAAGGTATCGAGATACCTCGGTATCTCAAGGTATTGAGGTTTCGCCCTAAGGCCCTCTAACTAGCTATCTAGCTATTAATTATGCACCTAGTTATTAATCTAGGCTAGGTAATATAGATATCTACTATCTATTAATACATCTAAGTAGGTATCTACCTATATACATATACATATCCACACACACATACCCAATACCCATTACCTTACCCAACATAACATATATATATATATTACCTATCAAGATATCTATATATATATATATAAGTATAGGTATATAGTTATCTATATCTTAGGTAGATATATCTAAGTATCTAGCTACCTACCTATCTAGTATCTAGAAACCTAACTATCTACCAATCAATATCTATCTATCTATCTATCTATCTATCTATCTAACTATCTCATAACTTATCTTACCTATTTATCCAACTACCTATCTATTAATTAGATATCCCTCTAACTATCTAATATATCTATAAACTAGTCTAACTATCAATCTCTCTAATCTACCTATAAACTATCTATTTATAAATCTATCCATCTAACTAACTATCAATCCATCTATCTAGCTATCTATTTAATCTATTTAACTACTTAGCTATCTATCTAACTAATTAGCTATCTATGTAATAAACTATCTAACAAACTACCCTGCCGCACATCTGCTGTTGCTGCTGCCCTTAATCCTTGCTGCTGCTGCCCTTGCTTCATACTGCTGCTGCTGCCCTTGCTTCATATTGCTGCTGCTGCTCTTGCTTGCTGCGGCTGCTGCTGCATTACTGCTGCTGTGCTGCTGCTGCAGCTTGCTGTTTTCTCCCCCCCCCTCCATCTCACATACACACACACACACACATCCATAAGCATACATATATATATATCACTCTATATATATATATATATACACACACACATATAACTATATATATAACTACTAGATAGATATATATATACACACTCTAAACACTCTCTAACACACACACCTACACTCTCACAAACACACTAATACACACACACTTAAACACACACACCTATAAATATACATAGCTATATATATATATAAACACACATATTAATATATATATATGCACACTTACAAATATATATATATACATACCAATACACACACACACTAAGATATATATATATATATACACATACACATCTATATATATATATATATATATATACACATACACACGCAAGCACACTTATACATATACATATATATATATATACACATAGACATATACACACACAAGCACATAGATATAAATACACACATATATATATAAATATATATACATAAACACACATATTAATATATATATAAAGACACAAACACACCTACACAACACTACACACAACAACACACGACAACGCGCCCCACTCACGCCCAACGACCCCGACACTCACCAATACCCTAAAATATATAAAATATAACTCGAAACCTTTAGCACACACTCCCCGATACTAACCCAATGCGCGCACAAAGCCGAAACGAGAAAACCAAGTCGAAATGGCCGTTCGGTCATTTCGACGAACACGTGGTGCACGGCTCGGAAAACCTCCTGAAACGCACACCAAACGAACTCGGAATTGGCCCAAAATTTACCCACGTGCTCTACACGATGTCTAGATCCTAGAAAATGCGCTCCCACGTCGATTCTAGGCCCGTGGCGGAAACGCACACGCACTTAGAATCGGCGACGACGAAAAGCCCCAATTTCGCCCGAAACGCCCGTTTCTCCGCGATACGGCTTCCCGTGTCCGAAAGGAGATACACACTCACCCTCTAGACACCCGACAACGTCTACCTAGGTCCATCTAACCTAGGACATCACCCAAAATTGGGCCAAATTCGGATTCCACCCGAATTCGACACAAAACCTAATGTCAAAGTCTCTAAACTCAACCAAACTAGTTCCAACTTCCTCCTACGGGTAGGGTTAGGGTCTAGGAGGGTTCTACAACACTAACTACACTACACAAAAATAATTAGCAAGGGGAAAGTTAGGTTTTACTTCTTGGGAGTTGGAATCCCAAGGCCAAGGTCTCCGATCTACTCCAAATCACCTCCCTCAAGCTCCAAGCCACCAATTCTAGCTCTCACACTAGATCTAAGCTCCTCACACCTAGGTTAGAGAAAATGCAAGGTTAGGGTTAGCTTAAAGAAGAAGAAATGGAAGAAAGAAAGAAGAAAGATGGAGAAAAGCTTACTTTGGAGGAAGAAGGAGAAGAAAGAAGAAGTGGAGAAGAAGAAGAAGAAGAAGAAGAAGAAGAAGAATGAAGAAGAATGCAAAGAGGGAGAGGGCTGCTGTGCTCACGGTTTGGGGGGGGGGGTAGGTAGGGCCGGCCAAGACACAAATAAAGGGTTTTCCTAAGTTGCAAATTCCCAAAACGCCCCTACTCACTTGGTTTTGGGTTCCGGGTTCCAAATGCGCTCAAACTAGCTCCAAATCTCTCCAACTAACCTCCTAAAAATAAAATAATAAATCTAAGCCCCAAAATAATTCTCACAAGGGTGTGGGCTGGGTCGGACATGGGTCCACTAGGGTCGGACATGGGTCCAGGCTAGCCAAAACCCTAAAACAATCAAAATAAAAATAAGATAAGCACTAATTAATTATAAATATAAATAATTAAATACAATATACTATTTATCAAATAAAAAAAAATATACCCTATTTTCTAGAATTGGGTAGTGACAACCTGAGTTTTTGCTTGCAATATTTTCATAAGAGAATGATAGAACCTGCCTTGCATGTTAATGAACGAACTCACCTAGCTTGTCTTTGAATCAATGCCTGCTTAACGAGAATCCTGAATCGCCTGCTTAGAGTGCATGAACATGTTCACTATCGTCTATGCTTCGAGAGAACCATGCTGTGCCTGAACGTGTTCAATGATAAGTCGGATGTTCCCGCAACAACGATTGTATTCTGATGGTTCGTCTCGTCTGCATACTAGAGTTTATTTGATAGTATTCCATGCATTCGTACGCGGTCGGACAATGGCTTTTGGTGGAGAGCTGAACTGCATGCATCATAGCCACCATGGGTCACAGCTGCCATTAGCATCAGAGAAATGAGTCATTGGTATGCTGTTCCACCAGCTGCCGATCCTGAGATACTCGGGGACCGCCTTGCATATAGCTAAGTCATTGTGTTGGCTTGGATAGTGACTGCCCCTAAGATTGTGCATTGTGTGTCTAGCTTTGCATCTGACCCTGGAGTCGCACGAGACACGCTGCGTACACCCTGAAACATGAACGGTTTGCTTGCTTGCATATTCAATATGAAACTCTGTTTCCAAACAAGTAAATCGACTCTGCTAGAACTGCATGAAACGAACCTAGGAAAAACTAGAAAGATTACTAGTAATGTAATATTTTATAACATGATTACTTAGTGCCTGTTTGAGTGATTGCATGTTTCTGTTCAGTTGATTTATCTCACCAGTACTTGTATAAAGTGCTGACCCACCAACAGTTTACTTGCTTGCAGGTACTGGATCGTCCGAGGGAGCGATAGGCGTGCCACAGTCCCCAAGACCCGGAATCCTGGTTTCGATTGTTGCCCCGAGAATGCTATCGTATAAGGGGGCATAATGTATGGAACGAACGTGTGCCTTTGCTAAAGGAAACCCAAGTTGCCTCAATTGTCCCGAACACTCAGTTGGCTAATACATTGTATTGCAATAAGTCCCTTTCCGCTGCTTACTCGATTGATGCGATGATAGCCAACTATCAACTTAAATGATTGGCCTTGCACGGGCGCAACCCCAGGCCCGTGCGGCATCACGTCCCCCGAAAGCTCGAACGGGCCATTCGCTTAGCTCCCTTCCTCCCTCGCACCCGCGGGACGGGCGCGGTGATTCGCGTCCGGCACGCCGAGGCACGGTGATACGTGTCCGGTTCGTTAATCCCGGTCGCACGGGGCAGGGCAGGGCGGAGCGGCGGCCCGGGCGGGTCCGGGGCGTGACAGAATGGTATCAGAGCGGAATCGATTCTCTGGCCCAAATCCGTTGCTATGACTCTGAGTCGATATGGTTTTGCAAAGAGCGTTCCATACAATAAGTCCATAGATATTCTCAAAGTACAAAATGTTTCCTGAACTTGAATTGCTTGATTGTTTCGATTGAGTACGGCCAGGGACGGCACTATCGCTACTCGGGATATCGAAAAGTTTATCCTTGAAGTTTCGAGGACGAAACTTTTTGTTGGTTGGTAAGTATGTAACGCCCCGCTCCGCGCCGGCGTTATATATCAAGGTGAGTGGGCAGAACTTCGTTCTCTGATTCTTGCACGCCTTAATAATAACCTGAGTTTTTGCTTACAATATTTTCATAAGAGAATGATAGAACCTGCCTTGCATGTTAATGAACGAACTCACCTAGCTTGTCTTTGAATCAATGCCTGCTTAACGAGAATCCTGAATCGCCTGCTTAGAGTGCATGAACATGTTCACTATCGTCTATGCTTCGAGAGAACCATACTGTGCCTGAACGTGTTCAATGATAAGTCAGACTGCCCCGCAACAACGATTGTATTCTGATGGTTCGTCTCGTCTGCATACTAGAGTTTATTTGATAGTGTTCTATGCATTCGCATGCGGTCGGACAATGGCTTTTGGTGGAGAGCTGAACTGCATGCGTCATAGCCACCATGGGTCACAGCTGCCATTAGCATCAGAGAAATGAGTCATTGGTATGCTGTTCAACCAGCTGCCGATCCTGAGATACTCGGGGACCGCCTTGCATATAGCTAAGTCATTGTGTTGGCTTGGATAGTGACTGCCCCTAAGATTGTGCATTGTGTGTCTAGCTTTGCATCTGACCCTGGAGTCGCACGAGACACGCTGCGCACACCCTGAAACATGAACGGTTTGCTTGCTTGCATATTCAATATGAAACTCTGTTTCCAAACATGTTTCCAAACAAGTAAATTGACTCTGCTAGAACTGCATAAAACGAACCTAGGTAAAACTAGAAAGATCACTAGTAATGTAATATTTTATAACATGATTACTTAGTGCCTGTTTGAGTGATTGCATGTTTCTGTTCAGTTGATTTATCTCACCAGTACTTGTATAAAGTGCTGACCCACCAACAGTTTACTTGCTTGCAGGTACTGGATCGTCCGAGGGAGCGATAGGCGTGCCACAGTCCCCAAGACCCGGAATCCTGGTTTCGATTGTTGCCCCGAGAATGCTATCGTATAAGGGGGCATAATGTATGGAACGAACGTGTGCCTTTGCTAAAGGAAACCCAAGTTGCCTCGATTGTCCCGAACACTCAGTTGGCTAATGCATTGCATTGCAATAAGTCCCTTTCCGCTACTTACTCGATTGATGCGATGATAGCCAACTATCAACTTAAACGATTGGCCTTGCACGGGCGCAACCCCAGGCCCGTGCGGCATCACGTCCCCCGAAAGCTCGAACGGGCCATTCGCTTAGCTCCCTTCCTCCCTCGCACCCGCGGGACGGGCGCGGTGATTCACGTCCGGCGCGCCGAGGCACGGTGATACGTGTCCGGTTCGTTAATCCCGGCCGCACGGGGCGGGGCAGGGCGGAGCGACGGCCCGGGCGGGTCCGGGGCGTGACACAGAATGCACTCGAAGATATGACGACAAAAGAGGTGAATTTAGACCTAATTTTGTACTTAATTGGTATTAATTGACTACGTTATGCTAAATGATGTTATGCTAAATTTTATGCGGTATAGATTTTTTGGGATCCATACCGTGATTTGCAACAGACTACTCGTCCATTGCAACCAGTCGCTTTATATCACGGTCTTATCAGTTGTCATGAAATCGAGGAGGCTTATATGCCGGATAGAGTGCTCCGTCAGTTTGGCTACGTTCAAACTGTCCCAAAGCGCACTTTGAAAATGATAACTCCTCCGCGCGGTACAAAACCGCTAAACTATATTCCTGCGGCGTTCAACTGGGTATCAGACTTCTTCACCGAGTGGCAACGCCACGTTATTAGAGATACCGAACGGCAAGCAGCAGTCAATATGACGGAGTGTAGCGATGACTACCCCGCCTACTACGTCGGTGTCGGACTACCTACCTTATTCCAACACGGAGGTGATATTGTGCGTGTACCTTCAGATCTTCCTGCCAAATCGGCCTTGTATACTGCATTGGTCAAGATGGTGAGCCAACTTCCACACTTTAAGTTTGATATTTGTAAATATTTATTACAAATTTTATAATTCTCATAAACAGGCAAGGAAAGTGAAGAAGTTGGGAAGAAGCCTCGTAAGTTGCCAGGATTCGAATTATATGGCAATCAATGACGAACTCCAACAAATCGACAACGCTGAAGATTTTTCTTTCTTGGGAAATAGAGAGCAACGTACAAAGAGGCGGCATAAAGTTT
The DNA here is from genome assembly GCA_036927795.1 of Iris macrosiphon. Taxonomy (NCBI): domain Eukaryota; kingdom Viridiplantae; phylum Streptophyta; class Magnoliopsida; order Asparagales; family Iridaceae; genus Iris; species Iris macrosiphon. The sequence goes on along the minus strand of JAYESA010000005.1, from coordinate 13,522,922 downwards.
AGTCCCCGTTTGAAGAATTGTAAAACTTTCAATGAATATGACTTTTGAGAATTGTAAAAGTTTAAACTATGAGTTTGAGTTGTAAAACTTTGAATTAATTTGCTACTATTGACACTTTGAATGAATTTGCTTCAATTGCTATAATTTGAAAATTTGCTACAATTGCTACATACATACAATTTGTGTTCAAATTTTGCTACATACATACAGTTGTCATTTTTTTATACAGTGGAGCTAATTTTACTTATAACTGTGTATACAAACAGTAGATAAAGTTTAAAGGACTGTCAACATGTTGACAGTCCTAAACTTTACCCAATGTCTATGGACAGTTATTGTAGTGCCTCAAATCCCGATCCGACCGGGATGTGCACTACGTAATTGGGCTTGTGGCTAGTCCGTTTGAGTCATAACTTAGAACTTCGGCATCTTCTTGCCACGGACAAAATGCGATGATCCTTTCCAACTCATGGAAAGGCCTCTATTGAAACGAGTCCAATAGTTTTCGTGTTTGGTTGCTTGGTTTTTTTGAATGCCGCTTTGGGATTTGATTTGGTGTTGCTTTCGATTTGCTTGGTTTTTGCTGCTGGTTTTATCGTTTGGAGCTTTGATTCTTGGGAGTTCGGCAAGGAAGGATAGGCAAGATTCTAATTGGTGCTCGTGCTGTGCAGGTCCGCGTAACTGACGTTTGATCGTCGCTAGGCGGGAATCTTTATTTCAGCTACCTTTTCCTTAACCAGTGAGTGGTTTGGACCCTTCTTTCCTACTTCTTCACGCCAACATCTTTAATGTTTCAAACGTTCACTCGATGATGCCCGGTTGGACGCCTAGGAAATCCTTTGCCACAATGCATGCCAGCCACTAAGAAAGGAACAGGGGATTTGTAGACTAATATTTCTATATGCTTGCACACCTTATAACTGAGTTTGTTTATAATGGGGATTGGTTGTTGGTGGTGGCCTAGTGCCTCAGACGGAGTTTGGACCTATAGGATATCAAAATCGGAACACCGCGTTGAGAAAATATGAACTGTTGCATGAGATATATATATTGCTGCTTAACTTCTTTTGTTTCAATCGATGCATTGTATGATATATGAATTGTTCATGCATTTGCATGGTCTGGGACAACTTGTGCACAAGGTTTGGCATTTCCTCGAAACGGCTTTCCGGGGCACTGGAACCGTATCGATCCGGAGGAAAATATTTGATTCGTGCTCGTCACGATGCATTGCGGGACCTCCAGCAGGGCTTGCCACCCGGGCTGATAGGGCGCGCCGCTAATGCTTGAATATGTCCCTAAGGTGTCGATCACACCAATGACCGCATAGACTAGAACACATGCTAATTTATTGTCTTGTGCAGATGGTAAGTATACTTGTGTTTTGTTGCAGGGAAGGCGTGCATCGGTTGAGTAAGCAATCGATGCACTGGTTGGATTCGATATTATTTTCATTCCTATCAAAACATGCAACTGATATGAATTGAATTCACTTGCCTCTTTATAGAAGTCATCTTAATGCATGCTCGCCCCTAATAAGCTAGTGTCGATTTAGTCGAGTGGGTTCATCCCGCTCACCAGTACAAGTTGAGTACTGACCCACGTTGTGGGCAACTATTTCAGGCACTCAGACGGTGCAACGCTAGTGGATAGACGAGGAGGCGTTAGGAGCACCTCTATTTTGAAGTATAGTTGGAGTCAGATCATTTTGGAGGCTTGGACTTTCAACCTATACAAGGGCGTAATGTATGAACGACGTGGACTATCTGATGGAGCGCGCCCTGCCTTTTGAGTTTATCTTTTGTAATGCAAATCAAGTAGCCGAGAGGCGCATCAATGTAAACTCTATGTAAATTACTCTGAATTATCAATGAAAAAGCATGTTTCTTCCTGCACTGTGTTCAAATCTCTGTGAATGTGTTTTATAAATTGTGTTTCAAAATGGGTTCCTATAACTGCAAGTTCTTGCCTTGTACGTACGCAACTCCAGGCTCGTACGGCATCTCGCCCCAAGCGAGGACGAATCGGTTCCGTAAAGGATCAAGCGAGGACGACCGACCCTTTCGGGATCGGGGCGTGACATATTGGTATCAGAGCCTAGGCTTTACTTCCACGGAATTTCAAAAGATTATAAAGGAGTTTGATGCGCCTCTCAATTGAGTTGCGTTCGGCGTCCGCTGCATGGGAAGAGTCGCTTATGCAATGAGCCCATAGATATAAAATCTATCATTTTTGGAGTGTTAACAAGTTACTCTCTTTTGTAGCAATGGCTAAGAAGAACACTGCAACTGCCAGCAGTGCTCAACCCATTCAGAGCGATCCAGCAAGCTCTGGAGAATCCGGAGGAGCGGGTTCAACCGGAATGGCGGAACGGCTTATGCACCTTATGGAGGCGCAGCAACAACAAGCTGTTACCCAACAAGCTAACATACAAGCGCAGTTTGCTTTTCAACAGAAGCAAATGGATACAATGATGCAACTGATTGCATCCCTGGTACCGAGCAACGGGACATCCGCAGCGACGCCTGTCACGCCGCCAGCCGTGGCGGTAGAAGACGAGTCAGAAGAGACTCAGCCTACAGCAAGGAACTCCTGCCGTGCAGCAGAGTTCACAAAAATGCATCCCCCTACGTTCAACGGACGAGCGGAGCCGGACGTGGTATTGGGGTGGATTGCTAAGCTGGAGGGACTTTTCAACCTGGTTGGCATCCGGGGATCCAAGCGAGTTGCCTGTGCATTGGTTCAGCTGGAACTGCGTGCGCATGATTGGTGGAAGGCAACGAAGCAAGGAATTTACGATGCCAATTCCAACTGTAAAATTACTTGGGAAATGTTCAAATCTGCCTTCATTGAACAATATATTCCCCGAGCCGTGCGTCAACAAAAAGAAGACGACTTCAGTAATCTGGTGCAAGAAAGTTTGTCTGTTGACGATTACGACTCAGTATTCGCTAAGCTGGCTAAGTTCGCAGGGCACTTCTTGCCTAATCAGCAGGCATGGTGCTATCGATTTCAGAAAGGTTTGAATGACGATTTGCGTAGGGACGTCATCAACCAAAGATGCCAAACATATAGGGAATGTTATGAAGCGGCTCTGAACAGCGAACGGATCTTTGGGCGCCCTCTCCCAAAGACCGAGGTGCAAACCCCCCGTACCAATAACAATAAACGTCCTCATGAAACGGGAGGGTCTGGAGCACACAAGCGTTCGCATACGTCTGATAATAGGGGCCAATCCCAATCACTGAACTGCAGTCGGTGCGGCAAATCAGGGCATAAAGTGAATGAATGTCGGGTTCAAGGATGTTTCAAATGTGGTCGCCTGGGTCACAAACAGTTTAACTGCAGAGAGGGCAAGCCGAATCAGAATAATGGAAATCAAAACAAAGGGCCTCCAGCAAGTGATGCCAATGCTGTGCCAGTGAATCCACAACGCCAGGGTGCTCAGGGCCGAGTCTATGCATTGACTCGGGATGAGGCATCGCTATCCGACACTGTTGTAACAGGTACTCTACTATACCGAGAATTACCCGCTAGAGTCTTATTCGATTCAGGTGCTACGCATAGTTTCATATCTGCTGATTTTACTGTTGAGCATAAATTAGCTTCTACTGCTTTAAATATGAACCTCTGCGTAAGTACCCCTTCGGGAGTCGACATGCCCGCCCATGCGATCTGTAGGGATGGTTATATCTGCATCGGGGGAAGAAAGCTTTCCTTAGATGTCATTGTACTAGACATCAAGGACTACGATATTATTCTCGGAATGGACTGGTTGGGTGATTGCCATGCAACAATCGAGTGCGCGGAGAAGCGAGTCGTATTCCGTCTACCCGGCGAGGCAGACTTTTACTATTCGTGCAGCGCTGCACCGAAGACGGCAATGGTGATATCAGCAATTTCGGCTAGGCGTATGTTGCATTCGGGCTGTGAAGGGCACTTAGCTTCTGTTCGAGACACCCGGCGGGAATGTGCAGATGTAGCTCAGGCTGAAGTCATTGCAGATTTTCTCGACGTGTTCCCAGACGAGCTGCCTGGAATGCCTCCTGATCGTGAGATCGAATTCAGCATTGACACTTTTCCGGATTCGCGACCGATAACAAAGGCACCTTATCGCATGGCCCCAGCAGAGCTTAAGGAACTTAAAGTTCAGTTGCAAGACCTGTTGGACCGAGGATACATTCGTCCAAGCGTTTCTCCTTGGGGCGCTCCGGTGCTGTTCGTGAAAAAGAAAGATGGATCCATGCGGCTGTGCATTGACTACCGAGAACTGAATAAAGCGACCGTGCGGAATCAGTACCCTTTGCCAAGAATAGATGACTTGTTTGATCAGCTGCAAGGTGCCACAGTTTTCTCTAAAGTTGATCTCAGGTCAGGGTATCACCAATTGAAAATCAAATCAGAGGATATTCAAAAATCTGCCTTCAGAACCCGTTACGGACACTATGAGTTCCTCGTGATGTCGTTCGGTTTGACGAACGCCCCTGCAGCTTTCATGGATCTGATGAACCGCGTATTTCGACCGTTTGTGGATAAGTTTGTAGTCGTGTTCATAGACGACATACTAATCTATTCCAAGAACGAGGCGGAGCACAAGGAACACCTGAAGATCGTGCTGCAGACATTACGAGACCATCAGTTGTTCGTTAAGCTCAGCAAGTGTGAGTTCTGGTTGAACAGCGTGGCGTTCCTTGGTCATGTCATCTCGGCCGAAGGCGTCGCCGTAGACCCGAAGAAAATAGAAGCGGTGGTGGACTGGAAACAACCTACGTCAGCCAGCGAAGTTCGAAGCTTTCTAGGCCTTGCGGGATACTACCGTAGGTTCGTGAAGGATTTCTCTAAACTGGCCTCGCCTATGACTCGCCTTACTCAGAAAGGGATTGCATACGAATGGGGTGATGACTGCGAAGCCAGCTTTCGGGAACTTAAGCCGCATCTTGTTTCAGCTCCGATCCTTGCACTTCCAGATGGGGTAGAAGAGTTTCAGATATACAGCGACGCTTCAGGACTCGGCTTAGGGTGTGTGCTCATGCAGAGGGACAAGGTAATATCGTACGCCTCCAGGCAACTGAAGCCGCACGAGAAAAACTACCCGACGCATGATCTGGAATTGGCGGCAATTGTGTTTGCTCTGAAGTTGTGGAGGCATTATCTTTATGGTGTTGCTTGTAAAATCTTTACCGATCACAAGAGCCTCAAGTACCTATTCACCCAGCGGGAATTGAACCTCCGGCAGCGGCGTTGGCTAGAACTGATTAAGGACTATGACCTAACGATCGCGTATACACCGGGCAAGGAAAACGTCGTTGCTGATGCTCTGAGTCGGAAGCACGTGGGCTCGTTATCTATAGACAACCGTTTACTTAGAGATCTTGAGGCGATGGGCATCGAATTTCGAGTTCGGCATCAAGGAGTGCAGCTGGCACCACTCCATCTTGAACTGGGTTTACGTGGTAGAATCAAATCAGCTCAGGAGGGCGATCAGTTCTTAGCGAAGGTGCGTGGATTGATCTCGGAGGGGAAGACGTCTGACTTTGTGGCAGGCGAAGATGGGGCCTTACAGATGAAAGGAAGGCTATGTGTTCCTAGCGACCCAGAACTCCGAAGGGAAATTATGGCGGAAGCACACTACGCGAAGTATTCTTTACATCCGGGGAGCACTAAGATGTACAAGGACTTGCGCGGGACCTTCTGGTGGCACGGTATGAAGCGGGATGTGGCGACCTTTGTGTCACAGTGCATGGCCTGTTAACAGGTGAAAGCTGAGCATCAGAGGCCCGGCGGGGAACTGCAGAACCTCGCTATTCCCGAGTGGAAATGGGACAACATCACTATGGATTTTATTGTGGGATTTCCGAAGACGCCGCGTGGGCACGATGCGATTTGGGTCATAGTTGATCGTTTGACCAAATCAGCCCACTTTCTTTCCATAAAAGTTACTTGGAGCGTCGATCGGTTAGCACAAATTTACATAGATGAGATTGTCCGATTACACGGAGTACCTGCCTCAATCGTCTCTGACCGTGACGGGCGCTTCTTATCTCGTTTCTGGACTAGTCTGCAAGCTGCTTTGGGGACCAAGCTACAGTTCAGTACCGCATATCACCCGCAGACTGACGGACAGACAGAGAGGATAAATCAGATACTTGAAGATATGTTACGGCTGTGTGCTATTGATTTAAAGACTAGTTGGGACACGCATCTTCCTTTGGCGGAGTTTGCTTACAACAACAGTTACCAATCCAGCATCCAGATGGCACCGTACGAAGCACTATATGGGCGTAAGTATCGATCTCCAATCTGTTGGGACGAAGTCGGCGAGCGGCAGGTACTCGGGCCAGAGCTGGTAGAGCAGGCAGTTGAAAAAGTTCGCTTGATTCGGGAAAGACTCCGCACAGCACAGAGCCGACAGAAAAGTTATGCTGATGCACATAGAAGACCCTTGGAATTCTTGGTCGGGGATCATGTCTTCTTGAAAGTGACGCCGATGCGGGGTGTGATGCGTTTCAGCGTGAAGGGCAAACTGAGTCCCCGGTTTGTTGGCCCCTTTGAGATACTTGAGCGAGTGGCAGTTGTGGCATACCGGATTGCATTACCTCCCGCCTTGGCAGAAGTGCATGACGTATTCCATGTTTCCCAACTACGGAAGTATGTGCATGACCCAAGTCATGTGGTTGGTTTTGTACAGTTGGAACTGCGCGCGGACTTGTCATACTCAGAAGAACCGGTGCAGATCCTGGATCGTAAGGAAAAAGTACTTCGCAACCGTACGATGTCCTTGGTTCGCGTGCTGTGGCGGAACCATTCAGCTGGGGAATCAACCTGGGAAATGGAATCGGAGATGAAGGAGAAGTACCATTCATTGTTCATTCAGTCGGAGGTAGGGCCTTGTTCTTAAGTTTCGGGTCGAAACTTTTTCTTAGTGGTATATTATGTAGTGCCTCAAATCCCGATCCGACCGGGATGTGCACTACGTAATTGGGCTTGTGGCTAGTCCGTTTGAGTCATAACTTAGAACTTCGGCATCTTCTTGCCACGGACAAAATGCGATGATCCTTTCCAACTCATGGAAAGGCCTCTATTGAAACGAGTCCAATAGTTTTCGTGTTTGGTTGCTTGGTTTTCTTGATTGCCGCTTTGGGATTTGATTTGGTGTTGCTTTCGATTTGCTTGGTTTTCGCTGCTGGTTTTATCGTTTGGAGCTTTGATTCTTGGGAGTTCGGCAAGGAAGGATAGGCAAGATTCTAATTGGTGCTCGTGCTGTGCAGGTCCGCGTAACTGACGTTTGATCGTCGTCAGGCGGGAATCTTTGTTTCAGCTACCTTTTCCTTAACCAGTGAGTGGTTTGGACCCTTCTTTCCTACTTCTTCACGCCAACATCTTTAATGTTTCAAACGTTCACTCGATGATGCCCGGTTGGACGCCTAGGAAATCCTTTGCCACAATGCATGCCAGCCACTAAGAAAGGAACGGGATTTGTAGACTAATATTTCTATATGCTTGCACACCTTATAACTGAGTTTGTTTATAATGGGGATTGGTTGTTGGTGGTGGCCTAGTGCCTCGGACGGAGTTTGGACCTATGGGATATCAAAATCGGAACACCGCGTTGAGAAAATATGAACTGTTGCATGAGATATATATATTGCTGCTTAACTTCTTTTGTTTCAATCGATGCATTGTATGATATATGAATTGTTCATGCATTTGCATGGTCTGGGATAACTTGTGCACAAGGTTTGGTATTTCCTCGAAACGGCTTTTCGGGGCACTGGAACCGTATCGATCCGGAGGGAAATATTTGATTCGTGCTCGTCACGATGCATTGCGGGACCTCCAGCAGGGCTTGCTACCCGGGCTGATAGGGCGCGCCGCTAATGCTTGAATATGTCCCTAAGGTGTCGATCACACCAATGACCGCATAGACTAGAACACATGCTAATTTATTGTCTTGTGCAGATGGTAAGTATACTTGTGTTTCGTTGCAGGGAAGGCGTGCATCGGTTGACTAAGCAATCGATGCACTGGTTGGATTCGATATTATTTTCATTCCTATCAAAACATGCAACTGATATGAATTGAATTCACTTGCCTCTTTATAGAAGTCATCTTAATGCATGCTCGCCCCTAATAAGCTAGTGTCGATTTAGTCGAGTGGGTTCATCCCGCTCACCAGTACAAGTTGAGTACTGACCCACGTTGTGGGCAACTATTTCAGGCACTCAGACGGTGCAACGCTAGTGGATAGACGAGGAGGCGTTAGGAGCACCTCTATTTTGAAGTATAGTTGGAGTCAGATCATTTTGGAGGCTTGGACTTTCAACCTATACAAGGGCGTAATGTATGAACGACGTGGACTATCTGATGGAGCGCGCCCTGCCTTTTGAGTTTATCTTTTGTAATGCAAATCAAGTAGCCGAGAGGCGCATCAATGTAAACTCTATGTAAATTACTCTGAATTATCAATGAAAAAGCATGTTTCTTCCTGCACTGTGTTCAAATCTCTGTGAATGTGTTTTATAAATTGTGTTTCAAAATGGGTTCCTATAACTGCAAGTTCTTGCCTTGTACGAGCGCAACTCCAGGCTCGTACGGCATCACGTCCCAAGCGAGGACGAATCGGTTCCGTAAAGGATCAAGCGAGGACGACCGACCCTTTCGGGATCGGGGCGTGACAGTTATATGTAAGTTTAGGACTGTCAACATGTTGACAGTCCTAAACTTTACCCACTGTCTAAAGTTTAGGACTGTCAACATGTTGACAGTTCTAGTATATACTAGGACTGTCAACATGTTGACAGTCCTAAACTTTACATATAACTGCCCATAGACAGTGGGTAAAATTTAGGACTGTCAAAATAATGACAGTCCTAGTATATACTAGGACTGTCAACATGTTGACAGTCCTACTTTTCTGGCACTTTTACATATTGACAGTCCTAGTATCGATTAGTATCAATGCACAACATACAGTCAAAATCGATTAGTATCAATTAGATAGCTCCATTCATTACACAACATACACACAACATACAGTTCAATATACAGTTAAACATACATGGCTCATTGCACAAAATATATTTATATATACAGTATCAATCGATTAGAATATCAAAGTAGTCGTTCGGCATAATTTTTGGATCCTCCATCTTCATAATCTTCTTATAGGCAGCCATTGCATCCGTGTAGGGTGTCGTCCATGCGATCGCTTCCTCTGGTGCGTGTTTATACCAAAGCGTAGAAGGTGGCGGAATAGAAGAATGACCGATCAATCTTGGGAGTGTTGTCCGACAAGCCCTATGCAACATAGAGTGGATACTCCGTGTTTGGCCGGGGGAGCACACATTGGAAAGAAAGTATTGTTAATACCTTGTGAGATAATTACAATAGGTATCTTATACCTATTAGAGAATACGTAAGCAGCAGGCGGAACATCCATGTAATGGTCTGGTCCGGTAACTGTTTCCGTACAAGGTATGCTTGCCAACAAATCTCCAACAATTTCTTCGTCGAGTATTTGCCTATAGAAGGGTAGTCGAGACTCCAACTCCTCGTACAGCTCTTCCCTAACCTGTCTCCATTATGCTTCAACTGAATAGCCTAGTTGTCTTGCTAGTGCATGATATCCACAATGTCCATCCTTAGGAACATCAACAATAGACCAAATAAAATTTTGTATCTCAGGTAGGAAATTTACAATGTATAGACTATAACAATCAGAAAAGTTATCTAAACCCTCCGCCGTGACTGCATCGTTCATTTTCTGTTTCTTCCCCCTTCGAATAGTAAGCTTACTCTTTTTCTGCGGAAATACCACCCCATCCATTATGGACTTTGCCTCCAAACTGCGTTCAATATGTTCAAACAAGGATGGATCTCTTTTAGTTGACTCCTCCTTCCTTTTTGCTCTACTCTTTCTTGACTGTGGTCTTCCCTTAGGAGTTCGAACAATAGATGGCTCTTGCAATCGAGTTGTTGCCGGGACTACAATTTCTTGGATTTTAACCTCAATGGATCTTCTCTCCGGTTCCGATGCGACACACCACCGTGCGTGCACAAGTTTCACTTGTGGCAAAGCAAAGAAATTATCTTGAACTTCCACCTTCGGCATTATCGACAGTTGTCTCCAACGTTGATCAACAACATCTATTGGAATAGGTATAGATTCACGACGATATTCGTTGATCTCATGTGCACAAGGAAGTCCGAGTGAATGTCGATACGAACAACCGCAAACCTCGAGATCATAACCCACCGACTTCGACCTACCAATCTCCTCAAACAATAAGTCCAATGCCTTGTGAGATACTACATGGATTAAACCATCCAAGAGGTGTTCATGCTTGTATTCATGCTTTACAATATTTAGGCTCATCTCAAATGATGCTACAATCTCGTTCACCGTGGAAGTCATCATCAAATGAATCAATTGCTAAACGGAGACAAAATTACCGACCGATGACCGTAGATATCTTTTTAAACTTGAGTGTGATCCTTCGACCCGGTTCATAGTGATTGTGCCATAATGCTTCACCATGTTCGTCCATGCTAACACGAATTGCTCTTTATGTGGTTCTAGCCAAGTATCTTTGATATAAGATATGCATGTCGGGTTACTCGTCTCCCACTTTTGTTGGAACATGTACCATGTTGTGTCGTAGCTGTCTGTAGTACTTGCTCGCCATACAAGACTCCAATCACTGTAGAATTCTTCGAAGCGAAGCATGTCGATTTTACCGTCCACATTTTCAAATTTTCTCCTGTATTGAGCTTGGATATTTTGATTTATATGCCAAGTGCATAGTAGTCTATGCGCATGAGAAAATACAATCTCTATAGCATTTATCAGCGCATATTCTCTGTCGGTAACAAAAACAGAGGACTTTTTGTAACCTGTGTAAAGGGATTGTAGTTTCCTCAATGCCCATGAGTAATCCACTACTGTCTCACTCTTCATAAAACAAAAAGCGACTGTAAATATTTTTTTCGTAGACGTAAACCCAACAACGTGAAAAAGAGGCATCTTGAACTTGTTGGTCTTATATGTACAATCAAGGATCAACACGTCTGCGAAGGACCGAGCCAAGTGTGTGCAATCAGGATGAGCCCAAAATAACGAAAGGAGTTCATAAGTTTGTGGATGTCTTCTATGGTACTCCACGTAGTGATGCTCCCCAAGCAACTTCAATACTTGCTGCATCGCCATTCTTCCTTTCATACTTTTAATTTTTGCTCTGGCCAAACTATTATAGATGGTCCTAATGGTAGACTTGTTCCCATCTTCTTTTTGTCGCACGGCAGAATAATTTTTTTTCGGTGCAACTTCGGAAATGAACAATTCTTCAACCAACTTTCTCTCATCCTCCTTCAACCTTGCCACGTAGGCATGACCCGTAAGTGTCCCTGGAATAAGATGATTGTGTCTTCCATTCTTAACTTCGATTATCCACTTCACATCTTCTACTTTTACAATCAACACCTTCAATGGACAACTACATTTTCTCGTCCCAACGTTTTTCTTAGGAATTATTTTTTCAACAACACCATTTTTTTTATGATGCTCCCTAAACACACCTCCTCTTTCGCACCACAGCTCTACATATTTTCGGCCCGGGCGAGATCTGATGGATCTTGTAATGACAATTACTACGTTATGTCGTCTTCCAACTTCTCTGCACCACTCTAATGCTTCTTCCTGGGTTGCAAATTGAATATCCGTTGAGAATATATCATCCATATCAACACAAATAGCAGGATGTACCACAACATCTGTACAAGGTTGGTCCTATAACCAATATAAAATAATATAAACATTAATAACTTCATATAATTATCCAAGACTGTCACTAGTTTGACAGTCCTATTTGTATATAGGACTGTCAAATTAATGACAGTCCTACTTTTATATAGGACTGTCGAAATTCTAACTGTCCTATATTTATATAGGACTGTAGAATTATTGATAGTCCTATATTTATATAGGACTGTCTAATTTTTACAGTCCTTACACGATGACTGTCGAATTAGGGTTGTCGTTTGACGTACCGTACGTGCTTCGGAACAACCGACATGTTCTTCGGAATGTCCGGAGTGCATATTTAATGGATTGGATGATCCGACTTCGTCATCGAAGATATTTTCATGCATTGTTCCTAATCTCAAAACTTATTCATCGTATGTTGTCGAAGACATACCAGAAGAATATTCGTTGGACAATCACCAAAGCAAAATTCTCCTCCACTTGGGACCACAACTATCAATTTCCAAATTTAGGTTTTCACTTGGAGAATGAGAGTATCTTCAAGTCAAGGAAAAATGCCTAAAATAGAAATCTTGTTCACTTATATACCTTGGTGTGGGCTAGCCCCAAGTAATTTTATGAGTGGCAAACTTGTAATTTTGGAAAAAATAACTTTGGGCTAGCCCCAAGTAATAAGTGTAGTGCCCTTATAAATTCCCATCTAAAAATGAGTTGGCGTTTTGTTCCTTGCTTTTATTTTCTACGTAAATAGAGATAAATTCATCCCTTTCTACGAAAAAAGTAATATTTGGGTCCGTTTGGTAAACCGTAAGTGTATAAAAAGTTTGATTTGAATTTTGAAGGAAAAGTTGGATTTGGGAATCCGGATATTCCATACAAAATTGTTTGGTTGAGATAAGAAATTAGAAAGTGGAAAGTAAAATAATATGTATAAAATAAAAATTATGATAATTATTTTAGTTAAAAAAATAATAAGAACAATAATACCGGTCATTTTAATAATAATAATAATAATAATAATAATAATATTAACATTATTATTGTAGATAATTTACACTAACTACCCCTAAGTTTTAGACTTATTACACGAAGTACCCCTATTTTAAAACTAATTACACCGACCATATTATGTTTTATATTTATTACACGGGGTACCCATACTTTAAGATAAAAATAAAAAGTTATAACACTAACTACCCCTATTTTTATTTTATTTTCTAAAGGGAGGGGTGGTCAGTGTAATTAGTTTAAAAGTAAGAATACCTCGTGTAATAAGTCTAAAATTAGGAATAGTTAGTGTAAATAATTCAATTAGTATTGTTATTGTTATTGTTATTGTTATTGTTATTATTATTATTATTATTATTGTTGTTGTTGTTATTATTATTATTATTATTATTTATTCATTTTACTTAAACATAAATCAAATCCGGTATTATTATTATTATAGTAATAATATAAAAACAATTTGGTATTATTATTGTTATTATCCCATATTATTGTTATTAAATAATTATAATTATTATAATAATTTGATATTATATAATAATAATAATAATAATAATAAAATTATTATTAAAATATTTTTTTAAACCAAATATGTTGGGAGGAAGTAAGGATTGGGGGGGTGGTGGTGGAGGTGGTGTATTCGGTGGTGTACCAAACGGAGGAAGTATTTGGTGTACCAAATGGAGGAAGTATTTGATTTCTTCTCAAATCCGAATTTAGATCAAATCCGACAAGTCCTTATGTTAAAAAGTGTAAAATATTAAGAGATGTTATAAAAAATATATACACATATAGGAAAAAAAAAACAGATTTTCTCACATAAATTATTTATTTTTGTGGCTATTATTTTCTTTTCTCTCCCTCTCTTTCCGGAATCTTCCCAAACGGGCGAAGCATGTTACTCTACTAACAAAAAACTGCTCCTCTCCCACTCTCTCTCCTCCTCCATCCCAACCCCCAAAAATGCTCTCTTCTCCACTCCTCTCCTCCTCCTCCCTCCTCCGCCCTCCGCCCAAAACCCTAGATTCTAGAACAATACGTCGCCGATCCATCTCGAAAGTTCCGATTTTGACGCGCAATCTCCAGCCAAGGAGGAAGCTTGGCGGGGAGATTTGGAGAGCCGGGGTTTCCAACTGGAAGAAAATGACGGAGATGGTGCGGATCGACGTTTTTGGCGGAGCCAGCGGGCGCGAGGACGAGGATGACGCGGCTCTGACTAATGGGTCTTTGGCGATGGAAGGGTTCGAAGCGACTCTGAATCGAATGGTTAGTTCATCTTCGGAAATTTTATTTCTTTTAGCAGAGATTTTTAAAATAGTTGGATCTTTGGAAAGCCCAGTTATCTTTTACTGATGTATGTAGGACACGGCACAGACTCGACGACTTTGTCTGTGCATGGACAGTAACACGATATGATGTGGCACCTCAACCTTCTCCACCAATATGGGTGATGGATTTGAATCCACTACCAAACAATAGCCAAACATGGAAAGGAATCACAAACGCAAACACGGGTTTTTTCAAGTGGAACCCTTATGGGAAAAAAGAAGAAGGACAAGGCTGAGCACAATCCAATCCAATATAATCAACAGCTCTCTCCCGATCGCATCCCTAAGGATCTGATGTATTTCGGCACGGTGTTTTAAATGGCGGCCGCCTGTGCCTAAGGCATTTTGGATCCTCTAACACTTTGGCACTTAGACAACCGCCTAATTTCACCTCAAGCGCATCAACCCATCTTGACTTAAAAATGTAAACCGACCTAATCCAATTTATTTTTGAGTTTGAAATTTGGCACAAGCCCAGTAACTTAAATCCATTGATATTATTGATATTACTAAAAATATAATTTAGATATTAGAGGATAGGAAATGAACAATAGTCTTTCTTCTTAATATTTTCTTCCCTTTTGTCTGTCCTAACCTACCATTTCTCATCTTCATTCCTACCGTGACATTCAGTGTCAAGCGCTATGAGGTAAATTTCTCTTTTATTTCTCATGGTCCTTCTGTGTGCGCTCGCGTGTGTACTCGTTCTACTCTGACGAGACCCAAGGATCCTGCCGCTAGCCAATGAATTCCTATACTCCTACGGTTGTTGATTTCTACGGTAAGTCTGTCTCTCCCTTTTTTTCATCTCTCTACCACCACCTTCTATCTTCCCTTTTGTTTGTTTTTGTTGAATATTGTTCTCTTATCCACCCCCTCATAATTTTTCAAGTATTTCCTTTCCTTATTTTCTTATAAACTTTAATTATAATGTATCCAATATTGACTTATGATTGGAAAGATCTGTTGACACAAAAGCACAGACTATTGTCAGTTGTACAGATTGTTAGTCACAGTCAACCTGATTATGATAATCGACAAACACCAAATCAAAAGGTCAGCTACTAGATGCAAAGCATGCCAACTTAAGACAAGTTCAAATGCTACCAAGGACAGACATCTGCACCAGCTTCTGAGTCTCCTGTTGTCTAGTCTTTGATATCTCAACAATGTAATTTCATATTTTATCGAGTCTAGGACTGACGTGAGTCGAGTCGCACTGGCAACTTGAAGTACCTGATTACTCACAAACCTACCTCAGTCTACTTACAAAAAGATTATCCAAGTCCACTCAAATAAACCTTAAACCTATCCACCATACACAAATCCAAACTAGCCACACATAAATCCAAAATTCTGCCAAAACAAACCAATCGAATTCTGACCGAATTCTGACCGAACTCGACCAGTGTTTTGGAAATATGTACAGTTGTAAAATTTCTGATTTTGTGGCCTCCAAACGTTCGAAAATTTGAATATCCCCTACCGAATTCTGGCCAAATTCTGTCTGGTAACAACCTATAAATAAGCATGGATTTTCACATTTCAAAATCATCTCCAACTCACTCTTTTATTCATCTTTCTATCTTATACTGAGCTATACCCCGAGTCTTAACCTTTCCATCTCCAAGATCAACTCCCTAGTCTTCTAAGTGCCAAGTGCGATCGCAGTTAGAAGTCTATTAGAGTTGTAACAGCTTGGTTCAACAAGTCTCTCTTCTGTTGTGAAATTATCAAGCTCTTTGTATCAAAAGCTTGAGGAAGTTAGCAAGCCTTCGGATCAAAGCTTATGGTTGTAAAGAAGTGGCAAGCCTTCAGAACAAAGCTTGTGATTCACTATTGGTGATTATAGTGGATACAACTCCGAGCAAGAGTTCTCGGGCCTGGACTAGTCTTCTCAGAGGAAAACCATGATAAAATTGCGGTGTTTGTGTTTGCTCTCTTCTCTTACTCAACTGCATATTTATCTGTCTTGCTAGCTACAACTGTTTTATATATCTGCTTCACTTACTATTAGTAGTTGTTTACATCACATAGCTTTTAACTGGTGATTTTATTCCACTGCATACACACACTTTATTCACCCCCCTCTAGAGTTGTCATCACGATCCTTCAATTGGTATTTAGAGCGGGTACTCTTTATATAAGTTTTGCTGTTCATACCAATTAATCCTTCAATTGGTATCAAAGCATGTTCTTTTGTTACCGGATTAACATCCTAAGAGTATGGCAACAACACGATTACTCTTTTCCTTCAACGGAGAAAGTCAACATCCAGATAGGCCACCATATTTGATGGCATTGACTATACTTTCTTGAAAGCACACATGAGTATTTTCTTAAAATCTCTTGGCTTTGATTTATGGTCGTGTATATTACTAATGGTTACAAAAAGATTGACAAGGCAAATAATGAATATACCGAAGATGAAAAGAAAGCAGCAAGCTATGATGCAAAAGTAATGTATGCTCTTTATTGTGCTCTAAAGATGAGTTTGAACGCATTTCCGCGTGCAACACATCACATGAAATATGGAAACTACTGGAAGCAACTTATGAGAGCGACGAAGAAAATGAAGCAAGCAACTTGGAAGAAGAAGAACCTCATGATACTGCAAGCCTGAGCTTGGAGAAAGATTCAAGTATTATGTGCGAGACTGAAGCAAGCAACTCGAAAGAAGAAAACCCTCAACATACTACAAATCTATGCTTAATGGTAAGCGAGGTAAAAGATGATTCTTCTGTTAAAGAATTTTTCTATGATGAATTATCATATTCTTTTAATAATTTATTTGAAGATTACAAGAAGCTTAGGAACAACTATAAGCTAGCTAGAAAGGATATCAAATCCTATCAGCTTAAGAATGATCATCTCATTTGTTTACTAAAGGAAGCTAGAGACAAATTCCCTCCTGATGACTCTATTGAGAATTCCAGACTTAAGCTTAGCTTACAAGAAGCTCTTGACTGTTTTGATGAAAGCAATCAAGAAAACGCTAAACTTAAGGACTTAAAATATGAAAGAAAAGAGTACTCTAATGCCTCACTTAGAATTGATGCTCCTACTGCTAAGTATAATGATTTATGTACTAGCTATAAAAGATTATACACAAAATTGGACAAGCATGTTGCTCAACCTGATGCTCAATCAAGCACCAAACACGTACGACACGTGACTCAACAAAAGGCCACTAACATGAAAACTTCAAAAGAATGACAAGAAAGCTAGAAAGTCACACAATCACGCTTTCATCTACACAAAACCACGAAAGAATATTCATGTTACACATCACGCTTACACACTTATTACAAATATGAATAGTCATATTACGTGTCACTATTGCGGTTTGAAAGGACACACCTCACATTTGTGTAAAGCTAGAAAATGGTAAATATGAATATGTTTATTTGGATTCCTAAAACTAATCACTGTAGATCCAAAATCAGGATACCAAAATCTCTTCCTAATCGTGTAGGTGAAACCCTTTGCGTCGAGACGTAATATCAAAGATGTTGGTGATTGCAAAAATCTACAAAGGACATCTTCATGACAATTACACCAACATAAATATGACTAATAAAGTCATTCGGTAACATGCCGAAACGGTTTTCATTTACATTTATTCAGATTACTTTATCGTCTAGCAGTTAACTATTTCGATATGGTTGCATGAATATTCTGCTTAGATTCTGATATTGTACGAAGAAATAATTTGTCAAAATTCTTTTAAAGTTCTTTAAAAGTTAAAATTATCATGGAATAATAGCCGAAATGGTCCTTCTGTCAACAAAGGTGTAAACAATCTTAAACGACACGATACTTAAGCGTCTTCGGACCACCGCTAGCTGGGATCCGACCCCTACAGCTAATCAATGATTTTTGAGACATCACTGAGCGACGATATACAAAGAATTATTTACAAACTTTTCTAAAATACAAATATCGTCATTAATTTTTTTTGGATTTATTCGACAATGATTACACTATTGATTACAC
This sequence comes from Iris macrosiphon, assembly GCA_036927795.1. Taxonomy (NCBI): domain Eukaryota; kingdom Viridiplantae; phylum Streptophyta; class Magnoliopsida; order Asparagales; family Iridaceae; genus Iris; species Iris macrosiphon. Next base: position 13,504,829 of record JAYESA010000005.1, on the reverse strand, counting down.
TTTTAAATAATTTACAGTTATGTAATTTGAATTCCTGTAAATGATATGTTTTTACTCTGTCAGGAATTCAATGCTCATTATAATTGCTCTCATACAACCTGTTTTCCTATATATATGATACTGTTATTGACACTACTGATCTTTTGTATCCGTGACTACTTATTTTCTTATAAATAATTATGAATTAGATGCATATCCTTTACTATTTAATTGTTTTAAATCTCATAGTTCATTAGACTGTGATTTCTTAGAACCTAGATGGGGACAGGACTCGGTTCGAGTTCGGTCCTTAACCGAGTTCGGGCCGAACTTGGTCTGGGTATTTCCAGCAGCAACAACAGCTCCCGGTTGGCATTATAAATCCTTCATATCCCTCTTCTTCCCCATCTGAAGAGACCCTTCCTTCCAAAAATTCTAATCCTAGATTGGCGTTCTTCATCCCTAATGGCTCTCTCCTCTTAAAACTTTGGATCTTAGCTCTCCTTTTGGTTCTCCATCATCCTAATCCATCTCTTTGAGGTATATTTTTTTCATTCTCATTTATTTCATGGCACATAAATTTGGAAAAAAAGAAGAGAAAAGCTAATGAAGCTTCCTCTTCTCATCCTCCTCATGAGGATGTTCAACACTCCTTATTTTCTCCGATTATGTCCAACTCCGATGAATTTGATGAATTCATTTTCATATCCATGGAAACTCCAAATTCTTAGTTTAGTGATTTTGTTAAGAGAAATATTTGCAAGGGTAGTCCTATCAATTTCACTACTTTTCATGAACAAAAATATAAGTTTGTTGAATTTCATCTTGATCGCCTAGTTACCACTAGAAGACCCATATACCTTAATGCAATTAGAATGTTCTATTGCAATCTTGTTCATGATGAGGGTACATTCTATTCAAGGGTCAGTGGTATAGACATTGAGTTTAATGATGTAACTTTAGGCGAAATTCTTGTTATCCCAAACGAGGGTGACGCCATAGTTAGCATTGATAAACTTATTTTCATGGATAATATCTTATGTCACCCTTATCGTTGTCCCTCCGGAAAGTTTTTTGTCCATTATTTTAACCAATACTTCTATGAACTTCATCGGATTGTCTACTCTACCATTTTACCCAAGCAATCATTTAAAGACGAATTTTCCTAACGGGAAATGGCCATCTTATATTACTTCCATACCTATACTCCTTTCAGTCTCCCTAAGACCATCATTAGACAGATGGTAAACTGTTGTGTGGCCAAGCGCCAACTTTCTTATGCTATGTACCTACTCATTATCTTTGAGCACTTCCATATTCCTATGGATGAGCCGGCTTATCTCTCTGAGCCATCCTATCTGTCCAAGGCTCGTAGAACTGAGCCGACTTTTCCGTCTGATGATGACTCTGCATCTGATTCTGATGACCCGACCGTCCCTGTTGACTCTACACCTCCTGTCTCATCCACTCTAGTAGCATCTGTACCATCCTCCTCTGCACCACCCGCCACCTTGGACTCCATCCAGGAGATGTTTTGCTGGCCGTTTCGATTGCAAAACGAGTTGATGACTGCTCAGCACCATGAACAGAACGCCTTCATAGCTGCTCAACTCCGGAAGCATAACATGTATATCACTCGTCTCCGCAATCAGCATTATCGTACCACTATTCAGGCCCACTCCCTGGCCAACTCCATAGCAGACCTACACTACCATCAGGCTCATCATCCAGTCACTCCATCCCCAGTGGTTCGTGATCCTTCTCGTACAGGCTACCGAGTCGATGGTCCTTTCGTCCAGCAATACTTCGACCCGACGAGAGCATACTTTGACGACCACCCACCTGCTGATGACCCTGCAGATGATGACGATATGTGATTGCTGCTATGCTAAGATGACTTAGGAGATATCATCTTTTGTGCTATTTTATGATATTTTGGTTATTGTATGGATCTATATTATCTCAGTTTTATGGTTGTATTAGAAACCTTTATGCTCTACTTATGATATTGCTCTCTGTCTGATGAAATTTCTCTAAATATTGTCATTAAACTATGCATGTTAGGTTTATTAAATGCTCTTCATGTTCTTTACTCATGATATGGATCTCAGGATAAAAATATTCTTTTACTATGTTGTGTTGCTCTCTTTCACACACATCGTATTCGTATTTGGTTATTTCTTTTCACTTCGTCATTAACTTCGGGAGCCTTTTTTACCTCTTATGATAAAATGACGAAGGGGAAGAAATGACAAATACATAAGATATTAGATTTATTGAGAAATGAGATACTAACTAGATTGTTGAGAAATGACAAATACATGAGATACTCTGTTCTAAAAGGCAACGGCGTCCGGTGCCCGCCCGATGTCCGCCTAGGCGTCCGCCTGGACCCCCTGACGCTCGACTATACATAATTTTGGGTTTTATGGACTTCTTCTGTAATCTTCAGTAGGCTTTTTAGATTTTATTTTATTTTTTTGAACCGTCTAGATCTAGGCGGCAGCCTGGGCGACGGACTAGGCGCTAGACGGCCGCCTAGACGGACTAGGCGCTAGGCGGTGGCTTTCCGTCCGCTTAGCGCCTAGTGTTTTTTCGCAACCTTGGATACTAGATTGTTGAGAAATGACAAATACATGAGATACTAGATTTATTGATTTATTACTAAAAAATGAATATGATTCTGATAAACATTTATACTTTTCCAAGATCCAACAACTTTTTCAGGTTTACAGATCAATCCTCTCAGCTCTCAGTACATTTCAAAAGAAATATTCTCTTACGGGGGAGCTCTTTTCAAATTTGCATCAAAGGCTATCCAGTATCAAATGTGTATTTGGTATGGTTTGTCAATTATCATAATGGAAAATATTGTTGACACAAAAGTATAAACTATTGTCAGTTGTACAGAAGTCACAGTCAACATGATTCTGATAATGGACAAACACCAAATCAAAAGATGAGCTACTAGATGCAAATCATGCCTACTGAAGACAAGTTTAACTGCTACCAAGGACAGACATCTGCACCAGCTTCTGAGTCTCTTGTTGTCTAGTCTTTGATATCTCAGCAATGTAATTTCATATTTTATTGAGTTTATGACTGATGTGAGTCGAGTCGCACTGGCAACTTGAACTACCTGATTACTCACAAACCTACCTCAGTCCACTTACAAAAAGATTACCAAGTCCACTCAAATAAGCCTTAAACCTATCCACCATACACATCCAAACTAGCCACACATAAACCCAAAATTCTGCCAAAACAAACCAACCGAACTCGGACAAAATTTTGACCGAATTCTAACAGAACTCGGTCAGTGTTTTGGAAATATGTACAGTTGTAAAATTCCTAATTTTGTAGCCTCCAACTTTCGAAAATTTGAATATCCCCTACCGAATTTTGTCTGGTAACCTATAAATAGGCGTGGATTTTCATATTTCAAAATTATTTCCAACTCACTCTCTTATTCATCTTTCTATCTTATAGTGAGCTATACCCTGAGTCTTAACCTTCCCATCTCCAATATCAACTCCCTAGTCTTCTAAGTGCCAAGTGCGATCTCGGTTAGAAGTCTATTGGAGTTGTAATAGCTTGGTTCAACAAGTCTCTCTTCTGTTGTGAAGTCATCAAGCTCTTCATATCAAAAGCTTGAGAAAGTTAGCAAGCCTTCGGATTAAAGCTTGTGGTTGTAAATAAGTGGCGAGCCTTCGGATCAAAGCTTGTGGTTGTAAAGAAGTGACAAGTCTTCAGATCAAAACTTGTGATTCACTATTGGTGATTATAGTGGATACAACTTCGAGCAAGAGTTCTTGGACCTGGACTAGTCCTCTCAGAGAAAAATCAGGATAAAATTGCGGTGTTTGCGTTTGTTCTCTTCTCTTACTCAACTACATATTTATCTGGCTTGCTCAAGGTTTAAAGAATCGGCCGATACCGATACGTATCGGCCGTATCAGATCGGTTTTGGCCCCTGTCGATCCGATACTCACAAAATATCGGTATCGGCCGAAACCGATACAAAAAAGTTTGTATCGGTATGTATCGGCCGATACGGACCGATACAAACCGATACGGACCGATACAAACTTTTTCGTACCGGTATCAAGATGTAAATAGAATCTCTCAAATGATCAATCAGAACTGTCAACTTTAACAAAGGAGATGTCTGGCAAAAAAAAGTAATTGATTCCAAAGACTTCAAATCAACAAAGATGAATAATTGAGAACTGAAATAGTAGACAAAAAAAATCTATAAATAGAGGCAAAATATATAAATAGTCACACACAAAACATAAATGAAAGAAATTCTCAAAATCTTACCTCATTTTCCAGAAGGTAATCTTCCAAGAACCATTTCTTCTTCGCCTTGCCGCTACTTCCATCGGCCCGAGCCGTTGCTTCCATTAGCCCGAGCCGCTGCCACCAACCTCCTTCTCGAGAGACCCACCGACCTCCTCCTCGAGAGACTTTGCGTGGAGGGTCCCTCTTCCTCAGCCGTGGTCCCGTCCCTCCTCCTCCAGAGATGAAGAAGGAAAAAAAAAGGGGCATTGGCTGTGATTGAAACTTTTTTCTCTCTCCCCTCTCAAAATAAAGTGCATATATGTTAGGGTTTGGGTAGGTGGGCTTTAGGTTTTTTGGGGAAAAAAATCAGAACTTACACACGTCAGAGAAAGAAAGAAAGAAACGTCAGAGAAAGAAAGAAAAAAAAAGAAAAGGACAGGCGACTGGCTCGAGACCTCGAACACAGGACCGCCCATAGTTTCAAACCAGAACATAGTTTCATCTCCTAGCCATGAAGTCCATTAAGTTCCAATGTTTGTAATTGGCATATTTATTATTTTATGGACTAACATATATATTGTATTATTGTATCTAACATATATTATTATTATATTGTAACTAATATATATTATTATTATTGTATCTAACATATATTATTATTATTATAACAAACTTTATATATCATTATAGTTTTTTATTGTATCTAACATATACTATTTTTTATTGTATATATATACATATATACTATCTATTATTGTATCCAACTTTATATATCATTATAGTTTATATAACTATATTATTGTATCTAATTATATTGAACATATACACTAACTTATATATATATATATATATATATATATATATATATATATATATATATATATATATATAACATATATTATTATTATATTGTAACTAATATATATTATTATTATTGTATCTAACATATATTATTATTATTATAACAAACTTTATATATCATTATAGTTTTTTATTGTATCTAACATATACTATTTTTTATTGTATATATATACATATATACTATCTATTATTGTATCCAACTTTATATATCATTATAGTTTATATAACTATATTATTGTATCTAATTATATTGAACATATACACTAACTTATATATATATATATATATATATATATATATATATAACTTAGTGTATATGTACAATATAATTAGATAATATATACTATCTATTATTGTATCTAACTTTATATATCAATATTTATTATCGTACAATATGTAACATTTTTTATTTTTGCATCTAACAATTTTATACGTTTTTATTACTGCATGTATATATATATTATTGTATCTAACTTTATATATCAATATTTATTATTGTACAATATGTAACATTTTTTATTATTGCATCTAATAAATTTATACGCTTTTATTACTGCATGTAACATTTTTTTTATTATTGTATGTAACGTTATATCATTTCAGGATTACTTAATGACACCAAAAAGTCGTACGCTAGAGGAAATAGATGCTGGTTGGAAACATGAAAAATGTGTCAATCCTAATAATAAGAGGAGGGTGGAATGCAATTATTGCAGCAAAATAATGGACGGTGGGGTTACTCGGCTGAAACAACACTTAGCGGGTATTACAGGAAACGTAGCATCGTGTCCTGATGTACCATTTGCTATAAAAAAATGTTGTTGCTTGTTGAGGGTAAAAAAAGGATAAAATAATAGCGAATCAAAGAAAACAACGGATAGAGGAGGAGTTGACAAGGATAGCTCGAGTAGATTCCTCCTCCTAAGAAGATCTTGAAGACTTCACGGAACTTAGAAGGGACATGAGAGAGTAGGAGAGAACATGCAGCTGAGTAATGGGTAGACGTTGGAGTGTCGGGGACAGAGAAACGTGGTCAAGTAGGGGTCCGACGTTAGATGGCCGATTAAAGTCGGTCGCATATCGTGGGGAGGAGGTGAACAATATTCCAGAGATAGAAGTAAGGAGTATGGACCCCTATGTCCTAAGAAAACAAGGAACAATATAATCCAAAATAAATGGTGCAATTAAGGGTATAAAGAATGCAAAAAATCATATAGGAAGATTTATATCAAATTTTTTTATATACAATAATATATCGTTCAATGCTGCTAAAGTCCACACTATCAACCAATGATAGATGCCATAGCAGCTTCCGGGGGTGGAGTAAAAGGTCCAACTCCTTATGAGATTTCAAATACTTATTTAAATATGGAAATAAGTGACATGGAGGAGTACTTAAAATCTTTTCATAGGTATTAGGATGAGTATTGTCACGCCCCGGTCCAAAGATAAGGAACCGAGTCACGTGGCAATGGCCAGCAGCACACTTCGGCGGGCATCCCAATCTAATGGGCTCGTCGGAGTGCACCTAAGCTGTAAAGTACAATGAATAACCCAACACATAACACATAAATAGTGAATGTAAATCTCATCCACAGGCAACAGATATAAGAGCACATAGAGGTAATCATAACAACTAATGTGCAGAAAGGAAATGTCACGAGATAATGTATCATAGTACAAATACTAGAGTAGTCACACGGGAACAAACCCGCTAGTACAAAATACTGGAATGAAAGTAAGCAATGAGATAACTTGAACGGCATCAGATAGCTAGATAGTAATACCGTCCCAAGAATAGAGTCACTACCAGAGATCATGCGAAGTCCTCGGGGATGACCTCGTCCTCGGCAATGGGTCCTGCTCTGGATACGTACCCGGACCGTACTCCTCTGGGTAATCCTCCTCGCCTAAACCTGGAAGGGAACCAGGTCCTCAGAGGGACATAACAAGGTACAAAAATACAGCATGCCAAGTATAACAGAAAGTACAAGTGCAACGACGGGGTAATCTAGCATAACCAACTAAGTGAGACACAGTTTAAAGACAATGTTCGACGCGTGGGCTGTCCAAAATAAAACCGTAGCTCCGAACACAGAGACACACGGGACGTACCGTAGCTCCGAGCACAGAGTCACACGGGTGATACTACTACTCCGGATTCAGGAACACTACATAATCTGGACATAAACGTATATAAGCGCGTGCAGAGGAGCCCAAACGTCTAGTAACTGTCTTCCCCTTCCCAAGCGGTCAACGATTGTGCGCTGAACCTGAACCTCTATCTAGCAGTCTCTTCGCACAGAAGTAACTATCAACAAACGCGACCCTAAGGTCGTCCCAGTCTCCAGTCATAATGTCAGTATCAGGATACAGGAAATCTGGCACGATAACAGTGTATGAATGTGTCCTGGGGTGACGATATACTCAGGTACGTACATCGAGGTGTTACGAACATCTAGCATTCGTTACAAGACGTTACGACGAACGTCTGCACCCGGTTGTGATCCGGACGCGAAGTAACGATCATAATCAAACACGCGCACAATGTATATAATGAAACAATAAATATCTGTAACTGAAATACAGGGTGGCAAGGTACACTTGCCTGCGTCCGGCTGCTGATGACGGGGATCCGGTACCACGTCCAAGTCCGCAGGTCCCGTAGTACCTAGAGACGAGATACAAACTCAATCAATAAACTATCACGTGACAAACATGGATGTGACACACGTCTAAACATATGCTCAGACTCAGCTACAACTCACAGGGACACGACGCTAGAGGGTTGACCAAGGTTGACTAATGGTACGTTACATAAAATTAAATTAATCATCTGTACAATATCATCAAACCCAACCTCAATCTTACTGTATTCATCACAATATTCAGTTAATCAAACCCTGATCAAATCCTCAGACATATACAATCTTCCCATTTCTCAATAAAACAACTACGTAATTATGTTCATCATTTTTCATCAAACGTCAATGAATGGCTATTGGTTCAATATTACACGCTACTACTCAACAATCACATGCTCCTCAATTTCCATCAGTGTTTCCTCATTAAAATATTAGCTCTTAATATTAATCATTGCTTTGATATCACAACGTCATTTCACAAAATTAAACTGCTCATCATCAATAACAATATGCATAAATTAAATGAAATATCCTAACATCTCAATGTATCCAAATAGCCTAAACTCAATATATATTCAAATACCCTAAATATCCATTTAGCGTTTAACCACCACTTGTATATAATTTACGACATCCAACCATAAATATCCATGCTTTCCAAAACCATAAAACTTATGTCAACTTCTTAAACCCTAACTCAATGCATAATCATAAACCCTAATTATTAACCTTGCATTTTACCACCAATGTATATAATTCATAACATTTACATATAACCAAACCCTAAACTCACATCATTAAACCCCAAGATCATCAACACTAAACTAAAATACACAAAACAATTTATACAAAAATATAGAGAGGGGGAGTGGTTCACCTCGGCGAGGTGGTGGCCGTCTCTGGCCGGAGGGGAGTCGGCCGGATGGTGGCAGTGGTGGTGGCGTTGATGGAGGAAGTGGAGGAGATGGTGGCGGTAATGGCGGATGTGGTGGTGGCGTTGATGTGCGGTGGTAGAGAAGAAGCTGGCCGGAGCGGTGTGGCTCGTGGCAATGGTGGTGGGGAGGAAGCTGGCCGGAGCGGTGTGGTTCGTGGCAATGGTGGTAGGGAGGAAGCTGGTTGGAGCGGTGTGGCTCGTGGCAATGGTGGTAGGGAGGCTGGCGGCACGGCTCGTCAGGGTTGGAGATGGTTGAGGCAGCCGGGGGGGGGGCAGTCGGGTTGGCCGGAGTTAAGGCCGGAGGTGGTGACAGTGGTCACACGAAGGAGTGGAGAGGAAGAAGAAGTGGAGAGGAAGAAAGGAAGAAGAAGAGAAGAAGAAGAAATGGAAGGAGGTCGGCTGGAGTTTTGAGGAGGGAGGAGAGAGAGAGGGTTGTGTTCTCTAGGTTTGGGGATTAGGGCCGGCATGGGGAAGAGTGTGGAGATGGTGACATTTTATAAGGAGTTGTGTGAGGGTTGTGTGGTGTGGATGAGCCCAATTCAAATGGATGGTGAGGATTTGACATGAAGTATTTTTATTCATGGGAGGGGGTGTTGACTAGTCAAAGAATGAGGGTGAGGCTTCTTCATTGGTCTTGACCAATGAGGTTAGGACACATTACTTCATTTGCAAATAAGCTCCTTAATTTTGGGTATTTGCACAAACACATGAAATGATGCAAATTTGTGAGAGAATTGGTGTTTGGTGTTTTGTAGGGTGAGGGGGTGTTGTGTGTTTTGCATGGGCTTAATTAAAGGGGTATTGGAATTAAATTGGGATTAGTCAAAGTTGGTATCCCCAATTTAATTATAATAAATTGTCATGTGCTCTTAAATTAAATGGGGGCACATGGGATCTCAATTGGAGTGACACAAAGGTCATGAATGGTGTAGGCTTGGTGTCAGTCTTGGACCCTTTAATTGGTCCGGCTCAACGGGTTGAGTTGGTGTCTCAAAATTGATGGCAACGACACAGGTGTGCGACACATGATTAAATATGGATTTCGGTTACGGAAAGTTGTGCAATTAAATTAGAGCACAAGGAATTATGATTTTGAGTGACGGGAAAGTCCAGCGCCTAAATTGGCGTGTCAAGTCAAGAGTGCAACAATTTGTTGTAATTTATGGGCTGATGTTGGGCTTCGAATATTGCAACAACGGTAGGGTGCACCAAGGGTTTAATTTAAAAATCAGACATAAAATTTTCTAACCCATACCAGACTATCTATAGAAATAAATGAGGGGGTTTACAAGTATGGATGTACCATTATGTGCGATGGATGGAGTACATAGAACAGAAAATGCATCATTAACTTTTTTGTGTATTCTCCACAAGGAACGATATTTCTTAAATCTGTAGATGTTTCTGACAAATACAAAGATAGTAAATACATATTTGGACTGATGAATGAAGTTGTGGAACATATTGGAGAAAATAGGGTCGTCCAAATAATTACTGACAATGGCTCCAACTACAAGAAGGCGGGAATGAGGTTAATGGAGGTGAGAATGAACTTATACTGAATTTTTATTATTATAAATATGTTTGTATATATGTACTTTATTATTGTAAATATAGCTTCATTCTAAATATATATGTATGTTTGTATGCAGGTGAGAAATTTTTTATATTGGACTCCATGTGCAGCATATTGCATAGATCTCATGTTGAAGAATATAGCCAATGATCCACATATTAAGCCACTAATACGGAAGCCTCAAGATATGACTTATTTCATATATAATCATGGTTGGGCTCTTAGCATCATGAGGATTGAGACTCGGAATAGAGAATTGGTTAGACCAGCCATCACTAGGTTTGCTACCAATTTTATTGCTTTTGATTCCATCCTTAAACATCAGGCTGGTTTAAAAAGGATGATAACTACACGGGGTTGGACAGATAACTACATGAAACTCAATCGTCAAAATAGAGAAAAGGCAGATGTGGTTGTCAGTTTAATCGAGAGTCAAACTTACTGGAAGGATATTGCAGGGATCACTGCAATATTTTGACCTCTAGTAAAAGTTTTAAGGATAGTGGATAGCGATGATAAAGCGGAGATGAGTTATCTTTACGAGGCTATGGACATGGCTAAAGAAATGATAAAAAAGAATGTTGGTCAAGGATATAGAAAGTGGTGGGAAATGATTGATACCAGATGGAATTCTCAACTACATCGAGATATACATGCAGCTGATAAATACTCTATAAATTGAATACCCTTCAAATGTTATTTTATAATGTTTGTAGGAATTTTAAAACTAGTTATTTATTCAATATTGCAGGTTATTTTTTGAATCCCAAATACCAATATTCTAATGATGTTATAAATGACGACGAGGTACTAAATGGTTTCCACCGCGTCGTTAATAGAATGGTGAATGACAATACAACACGCCTTAATATAAACAAAGAGGTAATTATTATTTGATATTAGATTTTTTCATAACTTTACAATATTTAATTTTAATATCATAAGACCCATAACTTGTGTAATATCACTTTGTAGGCAGAAAAGTTCAGATTGAGAAATTGTGTATTTAGTTCAGATCAAATATTTAGTTCAAATCAAATCGAAAGTGCTGTAAATAGATGTCTTCCTGGTAGTAATAAAATATTTATTAATTAAAATTATATAGTTACAAAGCTAATATATTTTATTATTTTGTAGCTGAGTGGTGGTCCATACATGCTAGGGAGGAAGCTCCAAATTTGACTCGATTAGCTGTGCGCATCCTAAGTCAAACAGTGTCTTCTTCCAACTGTGAAAGGAATTGGACAACATTTTCTCTCATCCATACTCGTCCCCGCAATAGACTTTTAATGACAAGACTAGAAAAATTGGTTTTTGTCCATTATAATATGAGATTGAGGGTTCGAAATATGCAAAGATCACGAGATGAACAAAATATTATAGATTTGGATGAGATATTTCATGGAAGATCCACTCATAGCTTGGATTAGAGAACGGGAAACACCACTCTTAGATGGTAGAGAAAATGAATGGTTAGATGATAACTTGGGTATCGATCCACAAGATATTGTCGAAAATGCTCGAAGGCCTGAAAAAAGAAAGAAAATACCATATGTACAATCTCGACAGGTCGACAATGATAAAGACGACACTACTGATAGTGGAGGCAATGGAGCTACACTCGCTGCTGGTGCTGACAATACTAATGAATATGAAAGTCTTGGATATCAGTCTCATGGATACTCTGAAGACTGGCCAAGTGATTATCAACCTAGAGAGCACCGCATGGATGATACATATGCTGGAGGATCTAGCCGTACCTACTCTTTCAGACAACTACAATAATACATATGATAGTTCATGCACAAGTTATTATCCATACAACACTCCGGAGGCGGAACAACATTCAACATTTGATGGCCTCATGACAAGTTTTTTTCATAATACATATATCAGTCGCTACTACCCTCATAACCAAGAACCATATCGGGACGATTATGATAATTATGAACCATTTTAGTGATATATTTGTATTTTTTTTTGTATTTGTATTCATTTTCGTATTTTGTATCCTTTATGTAGTTCGTACCTATTGTGAAAAGATTATTATTCATGAAATTTAAATGAAGGGATAGGCCAGAGTCCCAATGAATTTTTTTGGCCAAGTAATTTTTGTCGTACTTTTAAATTTAAACAAGTAAATCTTGTTGCTAATTTTATTTCGGTATATTATGAAACAAAATAATTGATGTCATGGATCACATTGTAATAATTTATAACTATGCATTAAACTAAATTTCTGAATACAATTAAATCTTTATTTTTTTACAAAAATTTAAAAAAATATCTCGAGTCCTCGACAAATATAATTATGGATCTTGTGACTTGTCTTATGATCTCATCCTGCCATTTGCATTGCTTCTAATTTCTTGTGCCTCCCTCTATGCGTCTTAATTCGTCAAAATTGAAACATATAGAACAAACAAGATTCAATTAGTACGAATATAATGACATAGTAAGATTGTAACTAAAAATATGTAAAGGAAGAAAACTTATATATCGCAGGTTAACCATTCAGCAAGGATGACTATTGTTTTATTCAATTATAATTAAAAAAACAAACATAAAAAATACTTAAATAATGCATAAATATGTAAATTATTTTTTCTATTTTTTTACTAATTTATTAATAATTATTTAAATTGCCGATAAATTCGATACCAAAAAATTCGATACTTCGATCCGATACCGCCGATACTGCAGATACTGTCGATACGGCTACTCATACAAACTGTCCGATACCGATACCGAGTTTTTGAACCTTGGTCTTGCTAGCTACAACTGTTTTATATATCTGCTTTACTTACTATTAGTGGTTGTTTATATCACATAGTTTTTAACCGGTGATTTTATTCCGCGCATACACACATTCTATTCACCCTCTCTAGAGTTGCCATCACGATCCTTCAAGATCCATTATAGTATTGTTTATTTATTTTGAATTGAGAACTTTATCTGGAATCATGTCTATATGCTTAACAAGATTTGCATAAGATTAGAGCCCCAATTCACAAGACACAATCTTAACTCACCTACCTACTATACACCCCTAATTTTATTCTTGAGGACCCTGCTTCTCCGTCTCGATGCCCCTACGTAGGCATTTTTGTCCACGCTGCCTCGCTCCGCCTTAACAAGCTTGTTCCTGAAATCCAACCCCAATGGATCAAGAGAATACACGAAAGAGAACCTCACAATCACTCTCCCATTCCTAACATATACAAATTGCAGTTACCAATTCATGATTGTCCGAGCCCGAGGACGTCTTCTTCCTCTTTATTATCCTCAATTGTAGAATCCCCTGGCAACTTGCTGCTGCCACTTTGATCTTTATATGATTAATGCTTTCTTTAATAATTCTTTCTAAATCTCCTGCAGATGCATGCTAATACATATACTAGTTGAAGCATACATGAAATCCTATTAAGTAGACTTTGGATCATATCGTATCATCAATAGATACTTATTCATGAACCAGGTGACTTTGTAGGTTACCAAATAACATACTTCATCTTGCTAATAATATAGAGAATAGTCTACTCTAAGATAGCTACTACTTCTGTTGAACACCATCAGTTAATGAAGAAAGTTTGCAGCTTGTGAAAATTTCAAAAATGTTGGGAGTTACATTCATATAATAATAATTCAAAAATGTAGGGATTTACATTTATATATAATAATTCAAAAATGTTGGGAGTTACATTCATATAAAAATAAGATAAGTAGACACATGTAAAATTTGGCAAAGCGTAAGTGATCTATACTAAAATCACCAGGAAAATTCAACTGGTGATAGCAAAAGAAATGGAATGGTGTGTCTCCATGACACCTTAGTTATATATTCAATAATTGTATTGTTCACTCCTTAAAAACATCCCCTCCAAATCTTTGTGTTTATAGCCAGTAATCACGTTTTAAAAGTTTTAATTTTTGATTAAAATCCTCAATTTGGATGACTTTTGTGCTTATAGGACACAATATCCACATGCATTGGTTTTTTAACTTAAATAAGGCTGCCATTCATGTTGTGCCATGAATTTGTTTTTGAGCTCTTTGTTGGACATAGCAGCATACTCTACATTATAATTTTTGTTTGAGTAAGCTTATCTTACCTTCAACTGGATTTTAAAGCCTCTGTTTTGTGTGAACCAGAGCAAGTGGCTAGTGGCAGCTCTTTTTGGCCTCTTCCTCTTGTGGAGACATGATGCTGAAGCTTTGTGGATAGCAATGGGATCAGTTATAAATTCATGTCTATCAGTTACATTGAAACGGACACTAAATCATCAAAGACCCGTCAATGCTTCGAAATCTGATCCTGGAATGCCATCGTCTCATGCACAATCTATATTCTACGCAGGGTCTTATTTAGTTATTTCATGTAAGCTTCCCTTTCTACTCCTTTGCATTCTATTCTTGTATTTAGGTATTAGAGTTCATCCACATTGATGTTTCCGTAGGGGATATACTTTTGATAATTGAACTTCATTTCCCTTGTTCAAAAATTATTGTATCCCCTATTTACTTCACATGCCTATTAATTTATTTATTAAGAAAATGAAATTTATACTTTTTAAACTAATTATTACAAGAATATTGGTATTCAGATGCCAATGATGTTGCATTCTGTCTAGATAATTCAATATATACTGGATGAGTCTGTACCATTTGGTCTGATCAAATTGTACTTGGCCAACTTTTGTAAAGGTGTACTTTGGAATAGGGAGTTTATGATAAACCTTACAACCAATTTGGACATAAAACACTAAACTATGCTCACAAACACTAGAAATTAGAAATAATTAGGTACTACCTAACTTTGGATAAACAAATTTGGATCGGAGTTATAAGGAAGGTATGGTATTTGTTAATGTTATATAGGAGATGGACCTTAAGTGAACAGATCTGTGTGGGGAAAAAACTAGCTGACCCAAAATTTTTTGGGATGAAGGTCCTGTTGTTATTGTTTCTGTTGTACTAGCTATTTTGATATAGTTCTATTCATTTAAATGATAGATCAACTAAAGCAGAGATCAAAATACATTTTTTGGAGAATGTTGTGCTCGTGAGGTTAAAAAGAGCCATATAAACTCTATAAACATTGATAGATTGTCAAGGGGAAAAATTAAGTAGGTCGATCCGTTAGTTGTGGATCATATGCCAGATTTCTTGTTTAAGTAGACTGTCCAAGTTAACACCCAAATGTAGCACAAGTGGTTTTTCCAAGATAATTGCCGGTGCTTGGAGAAGGACTTTATGTGCCTGGAGGATTGGGAAAAAAAAGAAAAAAAAAAGAGAGAAGAAGAAGAAGAAGAAAATAACAGTAAAGAAAAAGACTGAGATCTCCGCTAATCCACCGTTCTCAAAATGGGGAAAGAACCTACATGTCTTGTACAACTTCATATATGGAATAATCCATGTACGGTTTTTGAATATTAGCTGGAATGTAAAACTATAATGCTGGAAATATAATAGTGCAGAATGATACTAATCCAAAAGAATCTATATAAGATGGTAGGACAACCCCAATCCCCAGATTTCCTCATATTGAGATGTGGATGATGAAAAGATTAAATGGAGGCAAACAGAGAGCTCAATGCTTTTTGTGGGGAGAGAGATCCCCTCTTCTCCTTTTTGTGTGGAGCCTCTCAATTAAAATAAATCATCTTCTCTCACCTGGTTTAAGAGAAGTAAAAGGCTACATCTATAATCCCCTTGTGAGATTTCACTTACGAAGGGACCTCACTTATATTGTCAACAAGTTTTCACCCAGAATTCAGGAAACACAACACACCACAAATCAGTGCCATATTTGTGCCATGTCGGGCCAGACACATTAAATTCAACATAGACACCAGCACTGTACATGACAAGATTTAAGTGGTTGTGTTTGTCGTATCCATATAATGTCGTGCTATATTTGTATCGGTGCCACATAGCCAACAGTGGACTCATAATTTGTTACAAACATCCTATGGCCTAGGATTAATACCCACTGTTAAGTTGGACCTGAATAATAAATAGGAAATCTTAGAAAATATTCCATCTTGTACAAAATTCTGACAACTCAGTTTCCTGACTTTGCACCAGTGGTGGACCCCACCTACGGCCGAGGGTGGGTGGCTGCTCCCTTGATTTTTTTGGTTTCCTCCCGTATAGTCTTTGGTTGTTCTTTTATACCCTTTATTACTCTTGTATATTGAAGGAGTAAAAGGTGTTCTAGTTAATAAACACAATAGAAATTAAGTCGAGGTGAGTTCGATTCTCAGACCCTCAGAAAATACCACAACTCTAGCAGATTTCTAGCTGGATAGTTAAATGAAATTGCAGCTCCATGTTGACCTTGTAAACTTTTGAATCCAATGAATGCATGAAACAATGCTTAGAAGTTAGAAGTCTAGTTTCTAGAACTTTTGGTTTCATGTCAAAAGTTCGAAATTCCATCTGTGGCTCCAGTTATGCTCAATTTGGCGGAGTTGTGATTGGACAACACTGAGTTTTTTTGGGCACTTTTGCGCTCATCTCACATCGTTCTGCTTTGCATCACAACTCTTCTTAGACATCTTCTGATGTCCTTGTTTGTCAATGACCTCATCCACCTTGGCATCGGTTGCTATAAGCCTATGGCCCTATGGGATCAGATTACCACAATAGAATTTGGTAACTGTAAGTATTGTTATCCCTGAGATAGCTAGCTGACCAAGAAAATTGTCAATGTACTTGTCTTCCACTTGAAAGTACCATCATGGACGAGCTAATATGCCATATACTATTTTCTCTACTAAACCTTTCAGCGTTAGCTTATTAAAAATTAGCTTTATGTATAGAAAGGATGTGAACGAGAAGAGTTTGACATGCTAGATAGTCATTTGTCAAAAAGCTCGAGTTGCTAAGTCCTGGACCAACAATGTATATCCAGCTATTGAACACCCCGTAAGTCTATTGAACACCCCGTAAGTGTGACCTGAGACTCGAGGCATTGAAAAAATACCTGCAGAAGACAAGCCCCAAGCTTAGGACTAATTAAATGGGTCATATAAATATATTAATATGCTTATGGCAAATTTCAACATGGTGCTCTGATAATCTAGGTAACCACATTATGCACAAGCTCAAACTGTTACACAAGGCCGTTAGTGTATGTCAAGCCAACACTATGGATGTATTAAATCAGGATTTTATGCAGTTTTTCTTTAATCCAGTCTCACCATTGATGCAATTAACTCAACGGTAACATTTGCAACACTTTATTTGCATTTTGTACACGATCTTTTTAGGTATTGTGGTTGCCAAGTATTGTCCCATTCATTTGCTAATTAATAAGTAAACACACTGTTTCATGGTTTTGATTACCATCCATTCATCATTATATTAAGCTTTTTTTTGGGGGGGGTGCAATATTTTGTGCAGTGTTCGATTGGCTTGGAGTGAATATATTTACAATGACAATTGGAGCCATCACAATCATATCTTCCTCTTATCTGGTAAGCATCATGCATGAGATTAGCAAATTATGTACCGTCATTGTGTTTCCTTATAGGAGCTTCATAACCTAGTTCTATAATTTCCCTCTCTTGGTAAAACCAACCATATGCATTTTATCAGTGCCGTGTTAACTCATGCAGCTCATTGTTTAACCTTTTAACTTCTTCCAACCTTGGTGGAACTGATGAACACAAGCAATGAATACGGATACATAATGTATGCCAATCATATTAATCTAGGGCACATGTACGTCTGGACATCATTACTCATATATGACATACTTATACATAGCTATGTATGGATGTGGTCCTACATAGTAGATGGGGTCTAAACCAAATATAGATGAATCCCCTATAAACAAAATATTACTTTGTCAAGATAAGCTCTGGTTCAAGTGGGCTACTTTTGAAACCCAGAGACGGGATGAGTACCATGTAAGACGTGTGTTGGGCAGTGCCAAAGCTTTTGGTTCCTTGGAACTTAGGTTCAGCTTGACAACGCATTCTCACGTGTGTTAGGAAAGCATCGTGTTGGATTAGTCATGTGATGTTGGATTTGGTCCTCTTAAGGATGTATCAGTTTACCTGATTTCAATTTAGTATAACAAAATTTGTAACTAAATGGTGGAAGTTGATGAAACTTTTATGCTGGGTCGGCAAACCTATTATGGGGTGGGGTGATTTTATACTCGGTGGTGATAGCCAGAAGTTATATAATTGTTCCCAAAATAGTTTGATTAGTCAAACTGACATTCTTTTATACAGCTTGTATTTGAATTCCATAGTTCTTGTTCTAGCTTGGTTTAGCAAATTTGAGCCCATGTTGAGAGAATTAAGGGTAATAGTAATACACAACTTGTAAAAGTATCTGGGTCCATATTACCTACATTTGCTGGTTGTGGATATCGGAAGTACAGATTCATACGAAAAGAAGGGGGCTCTCTAATGCATATATTGTATTCGTACAAGTTTGATACGATGGTTTCTAGATAAGAACCTTTATTGTTCACTAATACTTAGTGACAGAAAGAGAGACTAGTCGTCTCATATCTGTATGCATGCAGACCTACTCTGAAGTTCTGAATCCAAAATTAGGCCTGGTGAATTTATGCTCGGTTCTTAGAAATAATACAATTATTGCCCAATTTCAAAGAGCCTGATGTTTCAGATGGGATATAGTTTCTTACAAACTACGTATTTGCATCAATCACCTACTGTGAACAATTTTTGGTCCTATATTTTCTATTAACATTAGTAAAAGTAGCTCAAGGTTGGTTTTGTCAAGACTTTCATATAGATTATAGGAAAGAAGTGTCCATAGCAAAGAAATTATGGGAGAAAAAAGAAAGCACAACTCATTCACTTCTGGTGTCCTCTTGTGTGCAAAGTTTCAATGGCTGACAGGAGCTAGTCTTAGTTTTTTCTTGTAGGGTTTCTTAGTATCAAAACTAGTCCCAGAGGGGGGGTGTGGAACTTCTTGATGGACTATTTTAATTTCCATCTAAGCATGCTGACGAAGATATTTTCCTGTCTTTGTTCACAGTCATGGTTAAGGGTGTCCCAACAGTATCACACCATCAACCAAGTCGTCGTCGGCGCTGCCTTAGGATCAGCATGTGCAGCCACATGGTTCTCGATGTGGCATCCGTTTGTGCAAGAAGCATTCATGGCCTCTATATGGGTTCGGATCTTTGTCGTTCTCGGATCGATGTCATTTTGTACAGCCTTCATGCTCTATGTAATTCAGCACTGGATCAATGATGAACAATGAATAGAAACACCACAAAGGTTGGATAATGAAGAGCAAAAGATAGTATTTAGTGTGACACAATGCATGGAAAGATCAGTGTTCCGGATCACATGCCAATTACACTCCTCTGCTCAAAGCCGTTGGTGATGTATGGAAGCATTCTTACATTGGAGACTGGAGAAAGCGGTAATACTCTTTTCACATTTATTTCTATCAAGATTGCAAACCTCCGACTTGTCGATGATTGTAAGGTGTTTCCACGAAGCTAACGCCCGTAGGATATTCGATACATGTAGAGTATCTGGCTGATCGACAGCGATGTCATGAAGATGTTATACTTTTTCAAATGTATCATGTAAGAATTGATGTAATATTTGTTTTAGGGAGAGGAAAGGCTGTAGCCTTGTATAACTAATTATCAGATGCTTCTTTGTGTTTCTTTGTTGCAACTGATTCACAAGAATACATTCTACATGTTAAGATAGGTGGTCCACATAGATTTCGAAAAAAAAATCTAAAGAGTAACGAAATCAAGGTGAAATTTGGTGTAGGGTGCAAAGTTTGGAAAAGTATACACAGAGATCTGATTTAAAAAAAAAAAATTTAATGGAAACATAGGTCAATTTGTGAGTTTTTGCATATATTTGCAATTTTTTTCATGACCAATTAGTTTTTACAGACTTTATAACAAATTAGTTTTTGCCGACTTTGTAAGTCAAAAAATAAAATAAACAAATATTGATGGAAAAAACTCGACACTCATCAACTGGCAATCTGAATTGGCCTATTTTTATGGGTAACAACAAATCGATCTCGTTAGATGAATAAACATAATTCTACATGAGGTTAGGGGTGAGCATTATTCAGTTAGATTTGGTTCGGTTTGAAAAAATTTAGGTTAGATTTTTATTTTAAAAATACTAATTTTTTATTCGGTTTTGGTTTTGGTCTAAAATCGAAAATCGAATAAGATTTATGTAATTATGTAAATTTTTTAATTTTTTGTATATTTTGTGATTAAAAATATGTATATTTTGAAAACAATAATTCTATGTATATTTTTTGAAGTCCAACATTGGACACAGTTTTGAAATACAATAAATGTGTATATAAAATTATAACTTTTAATATAATTTAACTACGATTTTAACTTTGAATCTAATCCATTAAATAATAGTAATAGTCCAATTGAACATACCGAAAAACAGTTTATTCGGTTCGGTTTTGACTATTTCGATTCAGTTGAAATCGAATAAACCAAATGCTCATCTTTACATGAAATAAATGTATATTTTTTTACAGCGCAATTCTAGAACAGATGGATTTTATATACATACTCCTTTACATATGAAATGAATTAGTTTTCTATTGAGAACAACAAATAATGTAGTTTAGTCTCTGTAGGCACATGGATCAAAATGAAACTTTACCTGAAAAATCTCCAATGATCCTATAAAGATCGTCTTATGGACCAAATGACCATATTTCATCGGGTGTGACTTGTTAGTATATAACTAGGTTCGATGAATTGATGTTTCGCCAGATCATCGAGGACCACCAAGTCACGCTTTCGCAATTTTATTATGGCTTGAGATCCGAGTTTAGATGTAAAATTTGGACCTTTGGGGACGACTACGGAAGAAGATGCCTACTAAATAGTGCTCGAAATTGAGTAACATTAAAATGACTTAAACTAGAATGAATCTCAGTAACAAAAGAACTAACCTAAATGACACTAAAAACAACTCACTAAACCACGTACAACTCACTAACAAATAGTGCCCCGCACCCCGCCCGCGCCCGCCGTGCTCAGTCCCTGCACCCCGTGAGCGTCCGTCCCGCATCCCGCACCGCCGTCCTGCGTCGTCGCCCTCCCCGCACCCCGCTCTTGATTTGCTGCTGCTTCTTCTTCTTCTTTTCCTTCTTGTTATGTCTGTAAACAAAATTGAATATGAAGGACTGTCAAATTTTTTTACAGTCCTAATTATTTAGGACTGTCACAATGTTGACAGTCCTTCCAATTGAAGGACTGTCAAAATTGGAAGGACTGTCAACATTGTGACAGTCATGAAATTTTTCTTTTTTTGACTGAAAATTAGAAGTCATTGACTTTTATACAGAAAATTTGCTGTACAGAAATTATTTTTAAACAAATTAACTAAAACGAAACAATTTGTCAAAATTTTGAAATCACGAAAGCTCTCGTCATCTCTAATGACGAAAATATGAAATAATATTTTTTTTTTATATTTTCAAATTTTCGCCAACTGGGTTGGCGAAAATCTGACAATGGTTTTTTTGGGGTTTGGTTTGTTTTTTTTAGGTTTTTTTTGTTGGTTTTTTAAAACAAACAAACGTGGGAGCCAACTCGGTTTTTTTTTTTCTGGTTTCTTTTTTTAAAAAGTTGTTGTAGTAATATATTTTTTAAATAAATTAGAAAAAAAATAAAATTTAACATCCAAAATAAAATATGCTATTATTGAACAACCAAAAAAAAAAAAAAATCTGCCGTAAGAATATTACGTCTCCCGTCGAGCATATTTCGAGCGGCCATAACTATTTGTTTTGAAATCATTTTTGCCAAACAATAGGTCGATTTGTATGTTTTCGACGAGAGTAACACAATTCGTGTAGAAATAATTTTCATCTGAAGCAAGACACACATGTTACAGGCAAAAATATAAAATATAAAATTTTAAAGTATCATAACTTTTGACTGAGAGATCGAAACAAGGTCCAGTTTGTGCCAAAATGACCGTACCGAAAAGTACTACGGGATAAACCGTTTCACGGTTTGATGGACTTCCAAAAATTTTAGAATCGCAAAAAAACGATATTTCGACCTTCAAATTTTACTTTCGGTCATTTTTACCGTTTGATGGACTTCCAAAATTTTTAGAATCGCAAAAAAACTATGTTTCGACCTCCAAATTTTACTTTCAGTCATTTTATTTTCAAATTTTTATTATCTATACTAATTTGTTATTATCTATACTAATATGAATGATAATTTGTTTGTTATTTGTTTTAGTTATCTATACTAATTTTTGTAGGTCGAAAATTTAAAAAAACTAAATTAGTATTGTGATTAGTACCGTGATTTCAAATATTTGACAAATTGTTTCGTTTTAGTTAATTTGTTTAAAAATATTTTCTGTACAATAAATTTTCTGATTAGTATTGTACTACAAATTTCCTGACAAAATGAAAAAAAAAATCAAGTTTGTATTGTCAAAAGTTTAAAAAAACCAACACACAGAAATAAATCCAAAATTTTGCCAACCCAAACTTTCGTGATTTCAAAATTTTGACAAATTATTTCGTTTTAGTTAATTTGTTGAAAAATATTTTTTGTACAACAAATTTTCTGCATTACCAAGAAAATAAACCAACAAAAAATAACACAAAAAAGCAACAAAAAAACCAACACAAAAAACCAAACCAAATCAAACCCTAAACATAAAACAAAAAAACAAACAAAAAAAAAATCAACCGAGCATATTTTTGCCAACTCAGTTGGCGAAAATTCAGCCAAAAGTTGCTACGTCAGATTCCACGTCAGTTTTCGTAGAATTTTTGTCAACTGGGTTGCGAAAATCGGACACTCTTAATTTTCGCCAACTCAGTTGGCGATATATATCGTAATTTCAAAATTTTAAAACTTCTATTATTATATTTAATTAATATAAAATTATTATCTTACATTAAATTTTTTGACTTTTATATGAGAATTTGAATTGTCCTCGAGTAAAAAATTAAATGATAAATTGGTAAATAAACTGAAAATAATTCAATCTGTTTTGAGCCATTTATGTAGTGCGTTTAGAATTTGACCAAGAATAATAGGACTAAAAGGTGGTGCATGAATTATTTTTGGTCCAAATACTAAAGGCAAATTATAAGGGCACTACAACTTTTACTTGGGGCTAGCCCAGGATTGGGGCTAGCCCATTAATGAGCAAAGTTTACTCACACTAGCCCATTAGTTTACTCATACTAGCCCACTTTGAAACCCTTCTTCCCAAACACTTCCAAACCCTCCCCACCCCACCGGAGCCCTCCTCCCTCCCGCCGTCCTCCTCCGCCTCCTCCCCCGTCCTCCACTGCAGCCTCCCGTCGCCGCGCCTCCCATCGTCGTCGCCGTCAAAACCAAAAAAGAAAAAAAAAATAGAAAAACTGTCAAAATTTGACATATATGTTGATTTTTAGGACTGTCAAAATTTTGATAGTTCTACCAATGGGAAGGACTGTCAAAATTTTGACAGTCCTAAAAATCAACATACATTTTTAGGACTGTCAAAATTTTGACAGTCCTTCCAATTGGTAGGACTGTCAAAAGTTTGACAGTCCTAAAAATATATGTTGAATTTTTAGGACTGTCAA
Organism: Iris macrosiphon; assembly: GCA_036927795.1. NCBI lineage: Eukaryota > Viridiplantae > Streptophyta > Magnoliopsida > Asparagales > Iridaceae > Iris > Iris macrosiphon. The sequence continues at coordinate 13,480,936 of JAYESA010000005.1, read as the reverse complement.
AATTTTGACAGTACTTCCCATTGGTAGGACTGTCAAAATTTTGACAGTCCTAATTTTTTTTTTCTGTTAATTTATTTTTGTTAATTATTGGGGGAACCAATTTCAAAATATCCTTAAAATTTCTATCCTTAAAATTTGTTAAAGTATTATGTTATTTAAAATAGTAAATTTATTATTGGTACATTAAATATTTTGTAAAAAAAAAATATACACCAAAAGTAAAATTTGGAGGTCGAAACATCGTTTTTTTGCGATTCTAAAAATTTGGGAAGTCCGTCAAACGGTGAAACGGTTTATCCCGAAGTACTTTTCCATACGGTCATTTTGGCACAAACTGGAGCTTGTTTCGATCTCCCAGTCAAAAGTTATGATACTTTAAAGTTTTATATTTTTGCCTGTAATATGTACGTCTTACTTCGGATGAAAATTCTCTCTACACGAATTGTGTTACTCTCGTCGAAAATATACAAATAGACCTATTGTGTGACAAAAAACGATTTGAAAACAAATAGTTATGGCCGTTTGAAGTCTGATCGACGGCAGACGTAATATTCGTACGGTAGAATTTTTTTTTTTGTTCAATGATAACATATTTTATTTTGGATGTTAAACTAAATAAAAAAAAATCAAAATCCGAAACTAACTAAATAGAAATAAACATAAAAAAAATCCTGACAATTAAAATGAGGACCGTCGAAATTTTGACAGCCCTCATTGTTTGTGGGACTGTCAAAATCATAACAGTTCTAGTTTTATATAAAATTTTCCGTGGATTAAAATTAGAACTATCAAAATTTTGACAGTCCACATAGCTTGTGGGACTGTCAAAATTATGACAGTCCTAACAATTTGTAGGACTGTCAAAATTTTGACAGTCCTTCCAAGTGGTAGGACTGTCAAAATTTTGACAGTCCTGATTATAACAATTTGGACTAGTCCAAAGTAACTTTTAGGATGGCAAACTTGTAATTTTTTTTAAATTTTGAATGGACTAGTCCGAGTAAAATGTGCAGTGCCCTTATAATTACCCATACTAAAACCACGGTGAGTGATCCCTTCTTAATGCATCGCTCTGCTCTCATCACCGCAACCTCCAAGCTGACCTCCCTCTCTCGCTCCGGCCACCTCTCCCGCGCCCGAGAACTGTTCGACGAAATGCCCGACCGGGACGCCGTCGCATGGAACGCAATGCTCACCGCCTACTCCCACTCCGGCCAGCCCCACCTCTCCCTCTCCCTCTTCTTCCAAATGCTCTCCTCCTCCTCCTCCTCCTCTCCGCCGAGACCCGACCCCTTCTCCCTCACCGCCGCCCTCTCCGCCTCCTCCGACATCCGTTGCCTCCCCGCCGGAAGGACCCTCCACTCCCTCTCCCTCCGTCTGGGCCTCCTCCCCTCCTCCATCCCCGTCGCCAACTCTCTCATCAACATGTACTCCAAGTGCTCCTCCCGGTCCGACGCGAAGCTCATGTTCGACTCTATGCCCAGCCGGAACATCGTCTCCTGGTGCTCTCTCCTCGACTGCTACGTCAACTGCGGCTCGCTGGCGGAAGCTGACGCCTTTTTCCGGCGGATGCCCGTTAGGAACACGGTCGCTTGGAACGTGATGATCGTGGGCCACGTACGCCGCGACGAGCTCGGTCCGTCTATTGGTTTGTTCAAGCGGATGGTAGAATCAGGCCAAGACGGAGACTTTGCGACGTTCTCTAGCCTCGTGAATGCCTGTGCTCGGGCTGACGACTCTCGCTTCGGCCGCATGGTCCACGCGGCGGCGGTGTTTCGGAGAGGGTGGGTCGACTCCGTCGAGGTTAACAACTCCCTCATTAGTTTTTATTCCAGGTTCGGCTTGCGGGACGACGCAGTGAAGGTTTTCGAGTCGATGGGGAGCCGGAGCCAGGTGTCGTGGAATGCGATGATCGACGCACACATGAAGGCGGGCGATGTAGAAGCTGCTCTCTCGTCGTTTAGGAGCACGGGGAAGACCGACGTCGTCTTGTGGACGTCGATGATTGGGGGGTTTGCGAGGAATAGGCTCGGGGAGGAGGCCCTTGTGGCTTTTGTCGACATGATGAGTAGTTCACTTAGGCCTGACGACTTCACGTTGGGTGCCGTACTTTATGCTTGTGCTGTCTTGGCAGTCCTGGCAAATGGAAGGATGATTCATGGTTATGTGGTGAGGTGTGGTTTTGGTTCCGTCGTCTATGTAGCTAATGGCCTGGTAAATATGTATGCCAAGTGCGGTGACATTGAAAGCTCGAGCAAAGTATTCGGTGCTGTCGCCTGGAAAGACTTGGTGTCGTGGAATGCAATGATATTTGGATTTGCGTTGCACGGATGGGCCTCTAGAGCTTTGGAGGTGTACCGCGACATGGTGGCTTCTGAGGTCCTTCCTGACAAGGTTACCTTTGTAGGATTACTGATGGCTTGTAGTCATTCAGGACTTATCGAGCAAGGGAGAGACATAATTGAGAATATGGACTCAGTTCATAGTATTCCACCAGATGTTGATCACATGACTTGCGTCGTTGACATGCTTGGAAGAGCTGGGTACTTGAGAGAAGCCAGAGAGTTGCTTGATGGTTGCTCAAAGATGTCAAGTGAAGGAAGTACCATCTCAAGTGAGGCTCTGCTTAGTGCTTGTGCTGTTGGTGGAGACAGGTGGATTGGCAGTCAGGTGGAAAAGGGTTGGTGAGTATGGAGCCAGAGAATGAGACAGGCTATGTAATGCTATCGAACTTGTATTGTGCTAGTGGGCAATGGAGGGAGGCGGAGTGGTTGAGGAGGGCAATGCGAGAGCAAGGGTGAAGAAGGCACCTGGATGCAGTTGGATCGAAGTGAGAGATGTGGTAATGGTCTTTGTGTCAGGAAGTCATTCTGTTGCTTGCACAGTAGATGTTCGTGGGATGCTTGGCCTTTTGGAATTGGAAATGAGAAATCCAAGTTTCAATCTTTCTGTGAAGGAATCGTGATGCTTAATCTGCTTCGTGCCCTTCTGGATTTTGCTCATTGCTCCTGGGAAGAGCGTCAACATAGTTCAAGCAGTTCTTGTTACGTGCTCGGTCTGTGTCAAATTACCAATTTATCAGCAGAACGGCCATGGCACTTTACCAATTAATCAGATTTATTATCTGCTGATGAATTGTAATTACTTGGCAATGTGGATTTTTGATTGTCAGATCAATTGGATTAAACGGCCTTCATCTGTCTAAAGAAAGATTGCATGCTTGGTGAAGGGAATTTTACGGTTTCATCCTTCAGAGGTGGAGGCTTCTTGAATGGGATGACCTCTATGAGCCAGCCTTCAAGGTTAGCATTTGGCATCCTACATTTTGTTTTCCCTCTTATTAATGGCTATAATAGTCTTAGCTAGGTATATTTCTATGATATGGCAGCATACTACGTTAGTAATGTGCTAAGATAAAAAATAAATCTTTTCTACTGCCTAAGATGTCTGATGACTTCCATCAAATGACCAGGAATTGGAGATTTGCTTTCGATAAGCAAGGGTGTGGAAACATCTGTTGGATCAATCTAGATAGTTTTAACTGCATATCTTTGCCTGGTTTGTGCCGGCACAAGGTCTGATATTTTTTAGGATTTAATGCGTGGAATCAGATATTGCTGCCAGTGCCCCTCTGATATTGAGGGTGCATATGCAGATACCATTCCTCTCGGTGAGTGACTGGTATCTGCATATGCTCTGTTGCTAGTGTATTGCCCTTTTAACTTTTGAAAATGTTCAGTATTTATACCATATATATATATATATATATATATATATATATATATATATATATATATATATATATATATGAAGAACTTGGTGTACTGTCCCTCCCAGATATTTTGCAGAAAAAGTCTGTTTAAATTATGGCATCCTCAATACTGGATCCTTGTTCAATCCCTGCATATAATGTTAGGAAACTGGTCAAGACTATGAAATTTACAGTTCATCATTCTTTCCGTTTTTCAATTATTTTCTTGATTATTGTTGCTTTCCTAAAATTTCTATTTGGTAGTGACTCAATTCTTTCCAAAGTCTATGGGGATGGTTTGCTAGTAGGAAGCCACAAACATTTTCCTTTTTCTTTTGGCCGCAGGACTTCTCTAGCTTCGGCCGTATGTCATCGATAGTATTGCGTTGCTAGATTGTTTTCTGTCTCTGAGGCATTATGAATCTATGTAGCCATGATTTGTATCACCAGTCACCATCATGGCCTCTTGGTCTCATTTATCATAGCAGGTATCTTCTTCACATTCTCTTTATTCCTTCTTCCCATGGCCAACGATGTAAGAAGGATATTTGTTCATCGAGCTTCAGGGTGATAATTTGAATGTGGAGTTTTCCGTAGATAACTTCTTCTAGGACTACTTGAGCATCCACTGGTGTTCGACTATATTGCTAAAATTGCATAAAGGAAAAACACATAAACTAGAAGGATTCAAGCCATGCTACATAATTGTCTTTAGAAAGGATTTCGCCCATATGAACGATGCAACATGGAAGATGAGATCTACTCCCGAGATACAATGAATCCAAAACTGACCCCCATCATCGTGCACTCGGTGGGGAATCGAATAAACAACTAGCAAGTCCTTGCATCGGGATATGACTTGGGAAGTAGGATATTGGATTTTTCACATGGAACCCTTACAGGAAAAACATAGGACAAGACTGAGCACAATTCAATCCACTTTAATCAACAATTCTATCCCGATCTCATCCCCAAGGATCTGAGGTATTTCGGCACGGTGTTTTAAAAGGGGGCCGCCTATGCCCGGGCATTTTGGACCCTCTAATACCTAGGAAAGTAGTTTTAGACAGTAAGATCATGATACGACCACCTTGGCACTTGAGGCAACCGCCTAAGGTTGCCTCAAGCGCCTCAACCCACCTCAACTTATGTGTAATCCTAACTAGACCTGTTTATTTCCCGCCTTGACTTAAGTCTAACCCGATCTAGACCAATTTATTTTTAAGTATGAAATCTGGCACAATCCCAATAACTTAAATACATTGATATTATTAATAACTAGTATATATGCACGTGCTTTGCACGTATATTGGAGTGAATGATGTTGATGAGTTAGTTTATTTCTACTGCTTTTAATTATATAGGTTAATGGTTCAACCCTTCGAATTCTTTGGTAACAATTTAAAAGACTTAGCAAGTAGCATGAACCCTTTGATTTCCATAAATGGTTGTCATTATTGCATCTCTTAAATGGTTGTCAGTGGAATTTATTGTAGGTATTTTTTTTAATTACTAAATATGTTGAAGGGTATTTTTGGAACGAAAATTTTTCACGGTGAAGCCTAGTTTTGGCATTATATAGAGGAGATTTAATATAGATATTAGATAGTAGGAAAGGAACAATAGCCTTTCTTCTCAATATTTTCTTCCCTTTCACGTCTGTCATAACCTGTTGTTTCTCATCTTCATTCCAACTGTGACATTCAGTGTCAAGCACTATGAGGTATATCTCTTTTGTTTCTCTTGGTCTTCCCTTCTCGTCGATTCTCTCTCTTTATTGGTTCTCCTCTAACAAGACCCAAGGATCACGATGCTAGCCATTGACTTTCGATACTCTAATGGTTCTACGGTAAGTCTGCATCCCCAAGGATCCTTACAGGAATGAAGACTGAGCACAATTCAATCCACTTTAATCAACAATTCTATCCCGATCTCATCCCCAAGGATCTGAGGTATTTCGGCACGGTGTTTTAAAAGGGGGCCGCCTATGCCCGGGCATTTTGGACCCTCTAATACCTAGGAAAGTAGTTTTAGACAGTAAGATCATGATACGACCACCTTGGCACTTGAGGCAACCGCCTAAGGTTGCCTCAAGCGCCTCAACCCACCTCAACTTATGTGTAATCCTAACTAGACCTGTTTATTTCCCGCCTTGACTTAAGTCTAACCCGATCTAGACCAATTTATTTTTAAGTATGAAATCTGGCACAATCCCAATAACTTAAATACATTGATATTATTAATAATTTAATATAGATATTAGATAGTAGGAAAGGAAAAATAGCCTTTCTTCTCAATATTTTCTTCCCTTTCACGTCTGTCATAACCTGTTGTTTCTCATCTTCATTCCAACTGTGACATTCAGTGTCAAGCACTATGAGGTATATCTCTTTTGTTTCTCTTGGTCTTCCCTTCTCGTCGATTCTCTCTCTTTATTGGTTCTCCTCTAACAAGACCCAAGGATCACGATGCTAGCCATTGACTTTCGATACTCTAATGGTTGTTGATTTCTACGGTAAGTCTGCATCTCCCCTTACCCCCCCCCCCCCCCCCCCCCCCCCCCCCCCCTCCCTCCCCTCTTGTTTTTGTTGAATATTGTTCTCTTTCCACTAGGGTTTACCGTCGGCACCTCTCCCCCACCCCCCACCTTCAGAAAATTTCAAGTATTTTATTTCCTTATTTTTTTATAAACTTGTATATTATATCCAATATTGACTTATGATTGGGAAGATCCATTATAGTATTGTTTGTTTGTTTTTGATTGAGAACTTCATCTGGAATTGTGTGTATATGCTTAACAAGATTTGCATAAGATTAGAGCCCCAATTCACAATACAAAGTATCGGTCATGAACCACAAGTTTGTCTTAACTTGTACAACCCTAATTTTAGTCTTGAGGCCCCTGCCTCACCATCTTGATGCCCCTGCATAGGCCTTTTGGTCCTCACCGCCTCACCGTCTAAGCTTGTCCCTGCAACCCCAGTGGATCAAGAGAATACACGAAAGAAAACCTTACAATTACCCTCCCATTCCTAACGAATAAAAATTGCACTTACCAATTCAAGATTTTCCGAGCCGATCCCACAACAGTGATGAGGACGTCTTTTTCCCTTCTCTTTCTTTATCCTCAATTGTAGAATCCCCTGACAACTTGCCACTGCCGCTTTATCCTCAATTGTAGAATCCACTGCCGCTTTGATCTCTTTTTTCCGATCCCACAACAGTGATGAGGACGTCTTTTTCCCTTCTCTTTCTTTATCCTCAATTGTAGAATCCCCTGACAACTTGCCACTGCTGCTTTGATCTCTATATGATAATGCTTTATTTAATAATGCTCTCTAAAGCTCCTGCGGATGCATGCTAATACATATACAAGTTGAAGTATGCATGAAATCCTATTAAGTAGACTTTTTACCATATCCCATCGCCAATAGATACTTATTTATGAACCCGGTGACTTGGTAGCTTACCATATAACATACTTTAGCTTGCTAATAATATAGAGAATAGTCTACTCTAAGATAGTTACTACTACTGTTGAACACCATCAGTTAATGAAGAAAGTTGCAGTCTGCGAGAAATTCAAAAATGTTGGGAGTTACATTCATATAATAATAAGAAAAGTAGACACGTAAAATTTGGTAAAGCATAAGTGATCTATACTAAAATCATGTGTAAAATTCAACAGGTGATAGCAGAAGAAATGGAATGGTGTGTCTCCATGGCACCGTAGTTGTATATTCAACAATTGTATGGTCACACCTTAAGAACATCCCTCCAAATCTTTGTGTTTATAGCCAGTAATCTCTTTTCGCTAAGACTTTGAATTAAGTTTTCTTTGATTAAATCCTCGATTTGGATGACTTTGTACTTATAGGGCATAAAATATCCTCATGCATTTTTTTTTTGACTTAGTAAAATAAGGCTGCCATTCATGTTGTGCCGTGAATTTGTTTTTGAGCTCTTTGTTGGACATAACAGCATACTATACATTATATTTTTTGTTTGACTAAGCTTATCTTACCTTCAACTGGATTTTAAAGCCTTTGTTTTTGTGTGAACCAGAGCAAGTGGCTGCTCTTTTTGTCCTCTTCATTTTATGGAGACATGATGCTGAAGCTTTGTGGGTAGCAATGGGATCAGTTGTAAATTCATGTCTATCAGTTATATTGAAACGGGCACTAAATC